>PVKA01002357.1:0-126529 GCA_004027165.1 Ctenomys sociabilis
TTTGATTTCAGAACTTATTTCTGCTTTGAGTTCCTCATGATCTTTCTGCTGTTGTTTCTTTGCTTCAGATGCTGTTAATTCATATATATCAGTTGGAATAGTGCTCTCTGCACTTGTTCTGGGTGAGCATCGTTTTTCCACCCAATGTTTCTGGAATTCATTCTTTATTTCAGATTCTATGTATTCAAATATTTCTTTTCTAATTTGGGGAATTACTTCTCGTTTTATTTCCTCTATAGCTTTCTGCTGGTGTTCCTTTGCTGCTGTATCTGTTACTTCATTCATTGCAGCTGAGCTAGTGTCCTCTGCCCTTCCTGATGGACTCGAGGTCTGGGATTGCATTCTTCCCCTTCTCTTTGTCATTTTGTATAGCACTGATCTTTGACCTTTGGTGTAGAGCTTTGGTGCAGCTATAACCTTAGCTTATGAGATTCGGGTGCCAGTCTATTAAGTTTGAGATTTTCCAGGTATGCCTATCCTGGGTCTAGCTGTTGTGTTCAGTTCCTTTTTTGCTGCAGCTCCTTTGGTTCCGCTATGTTGGTTCCCGGGGTCAGCCTTCCTGTGTCAGGCAGGGCGTTCCCCAGGTGGGTGGGCCTGGCCTTTGGTGGGTTTTCTGGGCTCACAAAAGGATAGTGGATGATCTTATTCACTGAGTAGGCTGCACTGAGCCGGCCAGCTTGTGCTGGATCCGGGTCTACAGGCCGTAACCCAAGAAGGCTGGGAAAGGTCCCTCTGGTGAAGTGGGCCTGGAGCCCTCACTCACAGGCCAGGCTGTGCTGGGTTTCGGTCTGTAGCGTGGGACCGTGGATTGCTGAGAAATGTCCCTCCAGCATGGCAGGCTTGGAGTTCTCACTCCAGGCCGACCTGCACTGGGTCTGGGGCTGTGGGGTGGGACCAGTAATCACCTGGAAATGTTTCTCTGGCACAGTGTGCCTGGAGCTGTCACCGGGCCACGGGAGGTGACAGGCAGCTTAATCCCTGGGAAATGTATCTCAGGCACGATGTGTCTGAGGTTCTTACACTCACTGACCTTTGATGCCCAGAGAATCGGGGAAATTCCCTCTCAATCAGTGGGCTTTAGGTCAGGGGATCTGGGGAGGTGTTGGTGAGTGGGTCCTGAGGTTTCAGGCCAGTCACTGGCTTGGAGGGGTTGGTGACAGGGATCCACGTAGCATGTGTGGGAAGAAGCCAAAGGCTCTCCCTCAGACTCACCACACTCTCACTGATCTGGGAAGCCTGGTGAGTCCTGTAAATTCGCTCTTGCTGGGCGAGCTTGGCACGGGAACCAGGAGGCCGCTGGAGTCAGCCACTGTCTCAGGCTGGTCTCTGGCTGGGCGGGCATGGGCGGGATGGAGGAGGATGGCGGAGTCGGCAGCGCTGTCTCTGACCGGTCCAATAGCTACTATCTCTTAAGGCAAACACAAGTGAATCTGAGCTTCCTCGTTTCTTTCATATTCAGTTTAGTATTTTTTTCTCCAGCCAAATATAAGAGTAAAGTTTACATGCTGTAAAAATAGCATGAAAGATTTGATCTCACTTTTTGTGCAAGTGCTTTGTCCATAGATCCTCCTATTTATACAGAGGTGTTTGGAATACTACATGTGTCTAATATCCACTATGATTATTTCTGGTAGAGAAATGTGGATAGTGTTTAGCATTTAATCTTTCTGTATTGCCATAAATTCTTGTTTGATAATGTTGTGGTAGGGAAGTAAAAATTTAACTTTGAAAATAATAGCAATGTCCACTTGCATAGAGAACTAGACAGTTGAAAATGTAGCAAATAGCCCAAACACCTGTGTATCCTTATTCATTTCAACAGGCAGGTTCTTTTCCCCTCATTTGCTCAATATCTTTATGAGCTTTGAATTTTTGAGTGGAAGTATTATTAGAATATTTATTATCTCATAACTCATTTATGCAGTTATATCACCTTATACTTTATGCACTGTATTTTATTTTTCAGACTAATGATTTCACTTTGAAAGAATATGTATCCTTACTTTCTTGGGGGGGTGAATTGCTATCTGAAATTAGTTGCACTTTATTCTTGTACATATTTCAGTTACATCAAAAAAATGTATTATTGGTTTCTTGCTCAATAAGAATATAAACTCATAAGCTAGTTGGTTCCTTTTACAAGACTGTCATTTTATCATACTATAATTGATAATCCTAGAAGGATTGCACAAATAAAAATGGTTATAGTTTCAAAGAAATAGTGTAAGGACTGTCTCTTCATAAACAGAATAGTAAATTTCCAGAGATCCTATCACTTTCCCCAAACTAAGAGTGTTGTTGTAACACCTCTGCTGCCTCTATATGTATTTTTCTTTCTAATTCGGCTTTTTCAACTTTTAAGCCAAAGTTTAATTGGCCCTAGTTCCATTAAAGTTGATGCAATGTTCATAAATATAAGCTTGACAATGCAAAATCTTTTATTTCTTTTCATTAATTACAAACGTTGAGACCCACTCTGAGGGCATTGTGAGCACATAGGATGTCAATTTGAACTATTATTACTAAAAAGCTGGCCACCTACTACCAATCAGTGATTATCAATCAATGTTGGATAAAGCCTCCCATGTATTCAGTTTTCCAAGATGCAGAATCAGTAAACAAACTGGTATCTGAGGTACACAGAGCTTTATCCTGAGATAGAGAAATATTTATAGAAAAGTACTAGATTATATCCAATTATATTATATTGTTTTTGGAGCTGCGGATATAGCTCAATAGTCTAAGTGTGTGCCTAGCAAGTGCAAGGATCCAGGTTTGATCCCCAGTACCACATGCTTTGCCAGCCCCATGGGTTGTGCTGCCCCAGAAACAAAACAGGATGTGGTGCCACACACCTGTAATCCCAGCACTGAGAAGGCTGAGACAGGAGGATCACTATGAGTCTGAACTGCATAATGGGACTGTTTATCAAAAATTTAAAAATAAAAATAAAACCATTTTTAAAAATTTACCTTTTCCCTATCTACACAATTACATACATAAACACACACATGATAAAATGAACTGACACCAACTGAAGACTTACCTCTCAAAATTTGTAAGATTCACAAAATGCCTCTGGTTCCCTTCTAATTCAACATGTATTTATTGATATATGTACAAGGCACACAATATGATATGTGATATTTTGAATAAGTGGTGTATCACAGTGCTAGTTTATTACAAGAGACAGGACAGAAAAAGTAAAATGGAATAATTGACAAAGAACATTTTCTAGATATTGCTTAAGATAGGTCAGTGTTGAAGAATGACCTCATGGCATAAACACAGCTATAGCCACAAAGAAAAGTCAAACATATCAGGAAAAGAAAGGGCTCAATACAGCAGTTGTTGGGCAGGTGAACTTTAGATTCACACAGATGCTCAACTTGGGATATGGATACTGTCCTCAGGTGAGGATCATGCATTTAGGCAGCGTGCTAATGCAAATGTAGAGTGCAGAGGCACATTACTCGTCACATGAAAGTTGAAAACATTCGTTTTAGTTTCCATCTAGTAAACGGGATGATGTAACTAAATAGATACCAATGACGTGCAGAAAACAGTAGGGACAAGTGATGACATTTCAAAGAAAGTATGGTGGGTACTCTGATGTACCGTAAGTCTTCCTATCAGGAATGGAAGACACATTCCCTTCACTACAGAAAAAAAGATTTCACTGGGGAGCACCTGTAGGTTTGTCTCAACTGAAAAGAAATGAAATAAAATGATTTTCAATATTCAGCAAGTATATATCACCATCACATGCACTATATTTTGGCATTAGAGAGAAAGTGATGAAGGAAAAGATGCTTTTCATAAGTGAATTCTCAGAAGAACATTATTTTTAAAATTCCAGAAATTTAAAAAAATAACAAATTCTCAGAATTCTGAACACTATTTGTTCCTATGCTAAATACATATTTTGTTATTTAACTACAAAATGAGTGGAGAAAATAAGTCTCTGTGCATTTTCCAGCTTTCAGGGAACTTTTTTCTTAATCTGATTTGCTCTTCAGAATATCAAAAGAGCAAACAAATGTGTCTTATTTCAAATCTTAAGTAATTCTGGCTCAAATAATTAACTCACATACAATAGATTCTGTGTGTGTGTGTGTGTGTGTGTGTGTGTGTATGTGTCTTCTCTCCCTCTCTGTCTCTCTTTGCCTCTCTCTCCTTATTCATACTTATTCATAGAAACATACTATAATCATTAATATGTTCTATGAATATAATACTCAGGTGTGTGTATGTTGCCAGGATTGAACCCAGAGCCTTTTTACTGATTGTAACCCTTTGAAATTTATTTGGAGACCAGATCTCACTAAGTCCCGAAGTGGCTCAGACTGAATTCAAACTTGTGATCCTCCTGGCATCAACCTTCCAAGATTAAAGGCGTACTCAGCCATGCCTTCTCATTCAGGTTACTTTATACAAGAGATATCTAAATCAAATGGCTTCATATAAGCATTCTTTTGATCAAAAGAAAGACATAGTAGAAGTATTAAGTGGCTAGGCTTTCTGGAATATCTGAGCCTTTGGAGTCATCTTGAAATCTCCATAAATATTTATGAAATCCTTGTTATATTTCAAGCCCCATCATAGAGCTGGCACCATGAAAAAGGAAATGTTATAAGATGCCTTCAGCAGTGAGGAGTTTGAGTTTTCTCCCAGGTATGAATTTGCTTTCTTAGATTTTGGTTCTGGTTTGATCAGAGGAATACAATAGCCCAGTCGGGAATTTTGTAAGTATGCAACACCCAGGAATGAAAAGCTAAAGTATCCTGGCCAGTTAGAAAACCAGTTGTCAAGACAAGAGAATTAAGGACCTGATTTGAGGCTATTGCTGTTACAGAATCTTCTGTATGACTTTACTTCTGAATCAAGTGACACTTAAAACAAGATTGTGTGCCCAGTAAACAGATATGCAAATGTGTGTAATAACTATCACTGCATTTAATAGAGGATTGATTTCTTTTTTCACTTTTATGATCAAAACTAGTGAGTCTCTAGTGTGTGAGGTGCCTGGTCGCTTGAAGGGCCCAACTGCCCAGGCATTTCAGCAGCTCTCCCAGGGAGCCTGCACTGTGCCCAGCATACCCCACAGAACTCCCCCCTCTGGCATCCTGGTGAAGTCCAAGGCCCTCCCTCTCAAGCACTTCCGTGGCTCAGCAGCTGGTAGCCTCTCGTTATCTCCTTGCAATTCTTCTGGGCAAGATCAAGGTTGCAATGGGCTCATCTGTCCCTCCCCATTTTCGGAAATGACGCCGCTTTCAAGAGCTGAGGTGTGGCAAGCTGAGTTGAGCGCTTTCCTGTGCATTGCTGCAGCCTCCGGCAAGCCCCAAAGAGCAGGTCAGCAGTGCAAGGAATGTAAGAAAACAGCTTCTCTAGGGTCTGCGAGTGTTCAGACTCCATAACCACCTGCCTGGCCCCATAACCCGAACCTTGATTCATTAAGAGCCCGCCTGTCCCCATAACTCAAGATTTGATCCATTACTAAATTTTTTTTGCTAATTTTTAACATTTCACTAAAATCCCTATAGCACTGGGAAGAGATGTATTTGTTTGCTTTGGTATCTAAGAAATATCATATTTTGAAATGTTTTGCAGGGCTTGCACAAGAGAAACTCAAAAATGTTTCAATTTCTTCCCAGAAGGGGACTTGGCTTTTAAATTGCTGTTGGTTAGAATTTGTGGGTTTGATTTTGTTAAATATCTGCTGCCTGCTGTGTGTACAACAGTCAAAGGCTTATGACATTTTTATCAGCAATTAAATAATCAGGATGTGACCCCATTCAATAACAGCTAGAGATGGAAATGATTAGTTTTCTAATTTAAATAATGAGTATAACTACAGTTAGTGAACACTTAGTTCATCAGTTTGGAACCAGCTGCCTTTTCCTAAGTTAAAACATGATTTAGAGAATAGTTGTGCTTTGGTTGAAATTAACTTCACCCCTGGGGCATCTCAGTGTGTGTCCTCACACTATGCCCAAGCATTCAGAAAATGTATTTACCCACAAGGAAGTAGAATTAAAAGGATACTAAGATTGTGGAAGGTCTTTCATGGACTCAGAGGACGTTCCAAGGAGCCACAATTTTCCCTTGCAACATTCTGTTTTGCATATTATATAGCTACTAGATATACAAAAACAGTGTAGGGATACAGTCAGCTTCATTCAAAATATGTAAGTAGTAATCAACCTCTATCCTTCCAGTTATCTTTCAACCAATTTCAGGTAAATATATCTGCTAACTGAAATTTTGGAATTCTGGGTCCACTTTCCTATATGCCAACAAGGATTCCTTGTTGTTGTTGATGTTAAGATCAGTCTAGATGATTATTTAAGTCTAGCATAAACTCTACAAAGGGAAAAGTACTTTTTGTGCTTGATTTTATTCCAGAATGCTCTTTTTCTGAAAAAAAAAAAAAAAAAAAGGCCAAGTAGATAACTGCATTGTCATTAATATTCAAGATCACATATAATTCAGTTATTCTTTCATGGCACGGTTACTGGCTGAAGAAAGATCTGAATTTATTAAAATAACCCTGAACAACTAATTCTATTATGTTATATTGCTGAGGAAATACACAAAATACTTTTAGCTGCAATTAGAAATTTTTATTTACTTGAATCACAACTGATTGAAAAAAGAACTAAATCAAATAGGTAACATACAGATCGCTTTCTAAATTAATAGAAAGTAAAATTTATTATTGCTATATTTGCTCCCAAAGGGCACTGCAGCTTCCGTGATTTGACTTTTCAAGATTTTCCAAGTCTGTATTTTATCCTGTGATCACTCATTTTCAATTGCTAAAGAAATCAGAAAATTTAAAGATGACTGTAATCTGATCATATAAAAGGTAGATTATAGCTTCATTAAAGTTAAACAATGAGTGCATTGCACAAGCAATGTATATGGAGTCTCTTCAAGAGATCATTAACAGTAGGTCAACAGCATTGCCTATTGATATTGACATCTGTTAGGAAGTTAATCCAACACGACTGTGTATAATAAATTGAAAAAAGGAATAGTTGAAGGCAGTAAAGTGTCCAAATGCTGTCTCCCAAATCCAGGTGGGAGGTAGGTATGTCCAGGTTGGTACAAATGGGAATAAATAAAACACGGGATACATGGAATAGGACAATGTGGGAGAACAAGGAAATGGTGTGAAGAAATAGTTTTTAAAAAGACAAAATTTTAAGGAATAAAATCAGTATCAATAGAGATGTCATTAGTTGGATAAACACGGAGAAAACATTATGACTGATGACTTGGGAAAGGAAAGACATTAGGTCAATCGTAAATATGGTTTTAACCGAAGTCTGCTTTGAAATAAAGCATACAGGTGAAAACATTCCACAAGAAAATGGCAGTGGAAGCCAGGACAGGCTATATCGTAGGCCGTAAGAACACGCACTACGTGTCAGCCATCTAAAACAGCACATTTCAGCCTCTAATGTGGCTATGAATCACCTGGACTTCAGAAACGCACATCCTCTTGCATGAGGTAAGACATGAGATTCACTTTTCTTAACCTCTTTCCATGTAATCCCCAAGTTACTTGTCTAAAGTACAATCATTCTTAAACTTGGATAGTCATTAGAATCTCTTAACAATTAGAAACAAACAAAAGTGATGTTTGGTTTCTCAGAAATTCCAATTACACTGGCTTAAAATGCCGCACAGAATTCTCCAGGCAATTCTAACATGCTGCAGAGTGTGAGGACCTAAGTGGCTGTTTGAAAAGGGGGACACCGCATTCACAGGGCGCCAATGAGGCCAGAGTGGATGTGACAACTGCGAGCCCCATTGTGGCCTTAGCAGGTTTTGCTTGGCATATTGACACTGGAGGATGCTTTTTATTTTGAAAAACATATTGACTTTGCAGTGTTCATGAAAATCGTTATGGGTTAATTCTTATTAATAACAATGAAGGCTACAAAGTAATCATATACAAAATATAGAATTATGCTATGCATGCATGAAATAACTGACGAGAAGATTTTGTCTATTTCATTCAGTATGGTCCCTCTTAACTTTGAACAAATGACAAAACTGTGATAACTTAGTAAATGGACTAATTTCATCAATATAAGATCATAACATTAGCACTGTACTGTAACTTAAGTTAATAGAATTTATCAACAGATAAAACAAGACCTCTAATATTCTAAGTAATTGCTAAAGCACCAAGAACATTGTTTTCTCGAACTCTACCTATGTAGTTAAAAAATAAGATTATAGGACATTGTGAGGTGAAATCCATTTTTGAGGCAGATAGAAACATTAGGTGATACTGAATGTATTACAGACATGAAATTAACATGCTCATTTCCTCCTACTTCCTCTCCTCCCAATTTTTATTAATGATAGTTCTGTTAATTCTATATTGGTCATATTTATTGCATTATATTTTATCCTTTGACCATAATAAGCATAATTGTTGCCTAATTTTTGTATACAAGAAAACTTAGTGCTCACCACTAATATGTTACTATGATTCTTTCCTGTTTTGGAATAAAAACTCTTAGTTTTCACAGTAAAGTGGTACTTACTGATTTATTCCAAAGGTTCCTAGTACTTGCTATTCCTCTAGTTCCTCTCTACTGGCTTAGTCTGCTATCCTTCTACTGTAAGGACAACTTGACTGGATACAAAATTAATAGTTTCTACTTTTTTTTTTCATTTAGAACTTTGAATCAGTAATATTATGACATTTCATGAACAACAGTTTGCCTATGAAAATTTTCCATTTGTTATCTGCTTTAGTGTTCACAGTGGTGCCACTGTGGTCATCTGCATGATGGTACCAAAAGACAACAAGAACTTAATTTCTAAAACTTGTGAATATTACTTTACGTAGTAAAAGAGATTTAACGGATGTGAACACATTGAGAATCTTGCAATGTGGAGCTCACCTAGGATTATCCAAGCAGACCTAAATTCAATAACAAGGTGTCCAGATAAACAAGAAAGAGAGGGAGAGTTGACTACAAAAAAAAAAAAAAACAAAAAAAACAAAAACGTGACGTCAGGTAATAGAAAGAGACAGGAGCCAAGTCAGAGGTGGAAGATGCTGCATGCATGGCTTTGGGAGTGTGAGGACAATTACCCCGGGAAAGCTGCTCTACAAGACGGGCAGACAAGAAGGCAGATTCTTTCACAGCATTCCCAAATAAACACCGTTTATTTAAACACCATTTATTAAACACCATTTATTTAAATGCCATTCTGACCCACTCCTTTTCAGTATGTTGGTATTTATTCATGGCAGCTGATATCTGGACTATGTTGAGCTACTAAATTTGTGACAACTTGTAATAGCATCCATAAGGAAAAAAAAATATATATATATACATATATATATATATATATGTATGTATATATATATATATATATATATATATATATATATCCAAATGTAGTTACTGTCTCAATTTTGTACATGAACACTCTCAGACAAAAAGAACTTACTGACTGGCCCAAAGTCATGAAATTTCCTGTTAAGAAAAATGAGTATTTAAAACTTAGTGGCCGTCTCCGCTATTATCAATGAATTATGTGTTGTGATAGAGCCCTTCTGCCACTTTATTCTTACAATTCTAATCTATTTCAATGCCATATTAAAGGGTTCCTAAGACTTTCTCCATAACCTTGTTTTCTAATTTTTAAACATAATACTTAGTACTAAATGACCATGGTTTAAATTGGGAACATTATTCAGGTACAAAATTTCTTCATTCATCAACTAATAACATTCTATTTAAGAACTTAGCAAGCATTGTGTTCCTACTAAGCTATGAATTTTTGATACTGTCTTAAATAGAACAAATTCCATTTCCTCCCTAAAATAATTAAGACTTAATTAACAAGAATTCTGTCTGCATAAAATTCAGAGGATTTGAACCCTGAGTTCAACAGTAATTATTATGGGTACTAAAAATAACTATAAAAGCAATAATCTCTCATAGTGTGTGAGAAATATAAAAACTCTATTCTGATTTATGGAATTTCAAAGAACTTCAGATATTTTCACAGAAAGTAAGAATAGGAGTTACACATACACATGGAAAATATAAACTTATATGAAAAGATAGAAAAAGAAAAACTAGATCTCCTTTTTCACTACTGAAAGAATGACTGGATATTTTATTGTCAAATCCAGGATACTTTTCAGAGTGACATGAGCTGGACATACAGAAAACTGGGGAGAAAAGCGAGGCCAAAAACCAAGTTGTAGATGGATTATCAGTGAAAACTGGAGACACTGTCAAATTTTTTCAATAACCGACATGTTAATGGAAGATTTATAATATACTAGTATAAATTGTACTGATAATTACAGAATAAATTATTAAAACTGTTGGAAAATTTGTATGGAATTTTGAATTTCTTAAGCATCGAATTACTTTCCAAACATACAACAATAGCATGTTCTGTTTCCAACAACTGTGAAAGCTGTAAAATTCCACAGATATTTCAATAATAAATAAACCAATGACATCTTTCAGAATGTATTTATAGGTTAAAATTTCCAATTTTGTTTTGATTGGTATTTCTTTAATTACAACTGAAATTTATCATTTATTTTGTAGTTTTGCACATATATTTTTCTGTGATTTGTTTACCCAGGCCCCTTACCAATAGTTCTATTGAAAATTTATTTCATATTGGTTTGTTTCTTACTGGTTTACACAAATGCAGTGAAGCCAAACAGTTCAGTCTTTCCCTATAAATACGTCACACATATTTTTCTGATTCATCATAACTATTTTGTTTCTGGTGGCATTTTTTAGAACTTTATCACATGGATGTGCTCATACTCATCTCTTATTTGTTTATTACTTCTCAAGCCTCACTTTTGAGGAGAGTTGACACACTATCTCAGTAATTTTCTAGGCTTCTTAAAGCAAAAGTAGTAGTCAATATTTAAATGCCATAATCAATGTAAAAATTTAGATTTTCTCAGCTTATGCTCAGATTCTTTTTTATTCTAAAGAGAAAAAAAGACAGTTTCAAAACAGGTTAGTAGGACAGTTACAGTAGTGGGTACACTGTGTATTGCTATCTTCCCTATATTTATTCAGACAAGAAGATACAGGCATGATATCTTGTCCACATAATATTATAACAAAACATTCTTTTTAATGAACTAAGAAAAACCTACCTTAACTCATGAGTACCAGGTGTTTAGGCTCAGCAACAAGAAATTAACTAAGATCTTTGCACTGGGAGTAGGGTTATTGTAACACTATGAGGTTCAAAGACCTTTGGAATATGGCTTATGGGAGGAGTTTGGAAAGGTATGGAGATGCCAGATGAAGAATCAGCCCTGCAATATTTTCATCTGTGTTTGAAGAAAAATTATAGTCAAATCTCAGAAGACCAAAATGCTGATAGAAATGCAGCCAATAAAGACCAGGCTCAAAAGGTATCAGCAAGGATTGTACTGGTTGTTGGACTCCAGACTATGTGTCTTATCCTTTAGCAGAAAATTTGTCTGCATTTTCTCATGTCCACATACTTTGCTTGAGACTGAGGTTGAAGTCAGCAGTAAATTACTCTTACAGAGTAGATGTCAAGACAGCCTAATTCTCAAGCTGTGGCATAGCTATTTTTGTGGGGTTTTAATCAGATCTATGTTGAGAGTAAGAAAAATCATAACAATGATTTAAAGGTTTTTAGTTTGTCCAGAAAGAAAACTCCCATGAATTTGTGGACTGAAAAGACAGAGAAAATGAGGATTTGCTTGCTGGGAGGGAATAGAAGAAGGAAAAAGGTGGCCTAAGGATATCACAAGAACCAGTAGGATTCCAGTGTTTGTAGCCTCATATTTGCAAAAGTGAGAGACTTTTCTCTGAGAAGAGAGATTCAGAGCACCATGTTACTAAATAGCAGCTGCCTAGGGAACTTGTTCCTTGGCATTTCGCTCGTAGTCATCAGCAGTTCAGGTAGATGCTTGTGCCTTTGAGCTGTGTGTCTGCCCAATCCAGGCACTTGAATCCTACAGCCAGGAAAGAAGGCATCATGGCTACTGCCCCAGCTGGTAGCAGACCTTATCATCATCCAAGTGGTGCTGCTTTTAGGAGCTTGAAGAATGTAACAATTGTGCAGTCAGGAAGGCTTCCCCCCTACCTTCAGACGAAGGCCTGGGACACCAGCCAGTGTTCCTTGTGAGTGTGTGGAGCTGAAGATTCAGTGGAGACCCCAAAGGGTTGGAGAAGCCAGGAACATGGGATATCTGAGGGAAGCTGCAAGGAGTTAGCAAAGCCAGCCAAGAGAGAACCACAGAGCCTCAACCACCTGCAGAGCCATAGGAGCTCCTTTGAAGTTTACATCCTGCCACTGATTGTCCCAGGTGCTGGGCTTGGAATTATCAGGCTGATGTCTGACCCGCTAGACTTTAGACTTACTTTGGTCCTGCTCATTTCTATTCCCTTATTTGTACATTTCGGAATGGGAATATTTGTCTTGCTCTACTGTATGTTGGAAATTTTTAACTATCTTCTCATTTATACAGAGACTTTGTGCAAGATTTTACCTTAAATCTCAGATCAGATATTTAGACTTTTAAGTAATGGTGAAACTAATAGGACTTCAACACTTCTTGGAAATAAACTATGTTTTGCATAAAGGGGTGTGAGTCTTGGGTACCGGGGGCAGAATATTATGGCGTGTGTCTAAATGTCTCCCCAAAGCCTCATGCTCTCATTGGTAAGGCTCTTTAGAGTTGGATGGCTCTAGGATGTGATGCTTGTTTTAAGCATGTGGTGCTAGGATTAAGAGCACCTCCCAGTGGGTGTGGGAGGCACTATATAAAGCATGGGTAGCTTGGTTGGAATATAAAGAACAAAAGAAGCTTCGCCGCCACCACTGCTGCTGCTGCTTTCACCGTCCCTCACTACTTGCTGATTGCTGTTTTGCTGCCTTCTGCTTGCCGTGAACTGTTTCTCCTCTACCTCTCAACCTGCCCCGAAGCCAGCTGACTGTGGACAGAGACCTCTACAAACCGTGAGAAGAAATGAATCTTTCTCCTCTAGCTTTGAGTGCTGGACATTTTGTCTCCACAATGAGAAAAGTAAGCAAGACAGTGAATATTTAAGCAATTATGTACTTTACATTGTTAAAAACTAGAAGAAAGGATTTTATAAGTTTCACCACCAACAAATGGATAAATGTTTGAGGAGCAAGATATTTAACTTGGTTCAAATATTACACAATGTACTCTTGCACAGAAGCATCACTTCGGGCTCCAATCACATGCACAAGTTTTGTGATTTAATTTGTCTGTTTAAAAATTAAATCTAAAAATAAACAAAATACATAAATTAACTACCATTTCCCAGTGTTGCTGATGGAATGTGTCAAAAGGAATTATGCAGAAGAGATGGTCTATCCAGCTTTAGAAAACTGAATGTCTTAATTTGGGTCCTTCTTGTGATCATCATCATTCTGCTTCTTACATACACCACTCCTCTCTCTAAGGAGTTTCCTTTGTGATTCAAATATAAAGGCACTCTATGTTTCTTAAATACAAAAGGAATAGCTAATGATAACAACGATAAATACAGGACCAGAGAAGGCCAGTGAGATAGTTCTGCAGACTAAGTGCCTACTTTGGCAAGTGTAGGGACCAGGATTCTATCCCCAGTTCCACAAGTCATCCTGGGGCTTGCTGAGCCAGCAAACAAGTCTGGTCATGTGGCGCATGGCTATAATCCTAGTGATAGGGAGGCTGAAAACAAGAGGATCACTACAAAGTTTGAACTGCATAGTGAGACCCTGCACTAAATACACTTTTAAAAAATCAACATAGAGCAATTGTGGCATTGTAAGTCATTTTGGTCTTCATAATTTAATGCTTATTCAACAAATAGTTATTGAGAATAGGTTATGCATCAACACTTTCACTAGATTACAGCAATCAAAACAGACAAAGAGAGCCAAGAGGACAGTCACCGCAATTTAAGATCATAACACAGTTCTTATATTCACTCTGGAAACAGTGAAAATCTTCATTTTCAGTAAAAATGATGACACATAGGGATTAGAACACACAAGGGAAAAGAGGACATAAATTAAGTAAGTGTCTGGACTTTGCTAAACTTGATTAGCTAGGTCCAACAGTTTTCAAATTTCATACATCTCAGAATATTTGTTTAATAAAACTTCCACAGGTTTGGTTCTTTTATTGTTTTTGTATTTTCTGAAGTTTCTACCCCAATAGCTCTTAAAATTGTCCATATGTAATGTACATACCTAATTTCTAAGAGGAGACTTTGTTAGATAAAATAAACATAGTTGTCCACTGAAGCTTTTATTTGAAGATCTCTGATTAATACCACCAAGTGCTCAAATACCTTTGATGCACAACCCAATTTCTAAGTTTCCTTGAAAGTCACAGAAGATGGTGACTCTTCAGCTACACCTCCTATAGCTCCCTGATTGTGAGGGTGCATTAGAAAGCCTCTCAAACTATAAGGCAGAACTGTGTTATAGGCAAAAACTTAGATAAAAAAAATATTCCAGCAGTCAACATTCTGTCATATAAATAAAATTATAAGATTATAACCAAGAACGTTTCTCAACACAGCTCATAAAATTTGCTAATGGATATTCATTTGGTTTATATAAAATTTTTAGCTTTCATGAATATGGTTGTTTAATTATTCAGCGTGATAATCTACTGGATAGTGTATCATACATTTTATTAAACAGAACCAGTATCCGGGTCATAAATAGTATGAAAAACTAAAAAAGAAAATGTTTTTAGAAAAAAATGTAAGTTAGATATACATTAGTGTGAGCCATACCCATAGCAAGGAGTCACTTCCAGAGAGATATAAAATGATATCCACATATGATAAACTAAAATTCTCACCAGAAGAAAATAAGTTGCTACTAACTCAATGACTCTGTCCCTTTGTTACCTCTCTTTATGGTTTATGTAACATTACTGCTCATATTAATTGTGCTCCAAGAAGCCAACTGAAACAAAGTTCGTATCTTATTGTAGCCCGCCTACATAAACAATCTTCTCAAAGCCTGTAATAATTACCTAACCTGAGAAAAATGACAAGAACATACAATATATTTTAAAGTTCAGCAGTTTCAAGAGTGGGCTACATGGTCCTTAAGCTAACTGCCAATGAGATACTCTAAAGGTTATTTGTTTTTAGCATAGTAACCTGGCATAACCTGCCTTAAGTAAAAATCTTAGATAAATACTTCACAACAAATACTTGTTTTGTTCATGAATGAAAACATAGGAAACAATTTTAATGATGTGACTTATTGAAAAAGCTAGTTCTAGTGCTTTCCAAATTTGTTTAACTTTGTTTTCCAGTGCCTGGAATTTCTCATTGCCAAATATCTGAATATTCTTATTAGGGTTAAGGTAAGAGAATAAAAGATAGATCATAAAGATTGTTCTTGTTAGTTTTACGTACATGGAGCCTTGTCTTAGTTGCTTTTCTCATCACAGAGAAGAAAATACCTGACACTCAAAGTTAAAGGAGCAGAGGTTTATCTGTGTCAGTTTGTAGAAGGTTCAGTTCATAGTTCGCTGCCCCTAAGGCAGCATGGCATAGCAAAGAGGTATCACAGAGAGAAAGTTCGCAAAGCAGGGCAGGCTGAGGTCAGCCAGGAGTGAAGTAGTGAAGAAGCAAGCAGCAATCATAACAACCCTCCTTCTGTCCCATGTATGTTATCCAGGCTTCCTGACCTTAAATCAGGCAGCACTCACACCAGCAGAGCTGTCTCACTACACACCCCAGAACTATGCTAAACCAGTTAGTGGACTAATTTAGTAATCACATGCCTGGACTACAGCATGGAGTACTTAATCCCAGAATCGCACACTCTAGATCTAGCCCCACCTATGATTCCATGAGGCTCTGGGGGGACCTCCAAACAAAAGGCAAAATGAACATGAACATTTTGATGCAAGATGTCCCCTGGCCAAAGCTCCACATACGGCCACCAGTTTTCTATTCAATTTGTTTTCCTTGGGCTGGCCAAGTATCTTAGCAGATTAAAGCACCTGCAAGCAGGCACAGGGGCCGGGGGTTTGATCCCTGAACGTGCCATGTCGGCCCCACACCGGGGTATGCTGAGGCAGCAACTGAGACTGGGCACGGTAATGCTCGCCTATAATCCAAACTCTTGGGAGGCTGTAAACAAGCGGATCACTATGAGTCCGATCTACACCGTGAAATCCTGAACACCCTGTAAACCCTCCCCTAAAATACAAAAAATAAATAACTATTTTTTTTTCCTTTACATATAGTACGTACTAATTTTCATGGAGGACAGAAAAGAACACAGAGAAGAGAAAGGAGACTTTTAGAGTATGGCCAAAACACTGTGAAATCTACATTGAAGTTAATAATTTTAGTATAAAATATAATAATAGTATTAGAATCAATAATATGTTAAGCAAAAATATTTGTTGAGCATTACTTCAAACAGGTTGTGAGCATGATGGTCCACTGGTTATGAAGATAGTATATTAAGGTTTCTAATTCCATTAAAGAAAATGTAATAATCCAACATACAATAATCTCTATTATGTGGAGTACACCAGCATGCTCACCTAATACTGACACTAGATGTATTCAGGGGACCTTCTTATGATATGAGATTTATAAGGCTTATGGATATATCTGAATTATTTGATAATCTTATGATAATCTCTTTTAGTGGGCTAAGTGATATGACTAATCAAATGTTACATAAGTGACAATTAGCCAGCTTCCAAGCTCTAAATTTGAGAGATTTGTAGCTTCCACTTTCTTGGAACATTCCTCAGGGGCCCTTGAGACTCCATGCAAAAAACTATATCTGGAGACACCACTAGTAGAGAAATACATGCGAATAGTCTGAAAGATCTCAGCTGTCCCCAGTCCTTCTGTCATGTCCAGGCCCTAAATAAGTGACTGAATCTTGAGCCCTACAGATCCGTGTGCCTGCCAGCTAAGTACCCATGGATGACCTCCATCAATATTGTGCAAAGCAGAAGGACTGCTGTCAAAGTTGCCTAAATTTCTGACTCACAAAAATCTTGAGACATAGTAGTTGTTCTGTCAAACCTTTATTTTGGGGTGCAGCAAGAAGCAAAAGACAAAGCTGCTTTCATTTTCCTTTGAACCTATTAAGCACTGTGACTTAATGAAGGTTACTTATAAGCACTTTAATGGCTTAGTTGATTAAATTATGCAATTTCAAGGTAATTAAACATGAGAATGAGAAAATGGATTAACTACATTCTTCATAGGAAACTACATTATATTAATAATGAAAATAATAGAAAATAATAACAAAACAACAGAGCTAAAAGTTTTGTTACTCTACAATACTTCCTCAGCTATGTTTTAAGAGTTGGCAACAAAGAAGAAATAAGGTATGCAAGTCAGCTAAAGGCAAACAAAATAAATTACTGACAATTCCTTTCAAAATACAGGAGTATATTCATTGTCATTCATCTTGAACCAGCTTGAACATTAGCCAGTAATAATTGATAATAATCCTTTGTTATGTGTGAGGCAGTTCAAAGCAATTCACACGTTATTTCATCTAATTATTATAATGACCCTAATGAGCTGAGAAATCTAGTCATTCTACTTTACAATTAAGAAGACTGAGGAAAATGGAGGATTAAATAAATTGTCCAAGGTTAAATAGTTGTTAAGTGGTACACCAGAGCCCCTGACTGATAGTGTAGGTATAAAATCTTGGCTCATTCATTCTTTAATTTCCTCTACCAAAAAAGTGTAAACCATGAAAATACAGCACCATTACCAGGAACAATAGTTGTCATATTTCATCTTTATTCCTATATTGAAGTATCTCAATCTGTTCAGGTTTTTGTACAAGTACTATGAGGTATACAATTATTTTAAAAATGTTGAGTTCCTGTGATTGAATTTCATTTTTACTAATAACTGTGTAAATCAACAAATTTGATAAATCATCAAAGTACCAATCTTAGTAGTAGCTTGGACTTAGATTTCTTCTTGCAAATATATACACTTAAAAATTTCATGAGCCATTTTAGCAAAAATTTCAGTAGGTAACATGTTCCTCTCTAAACATGTCATATTGATCTAGTTCACTATTGCCCTATTACATGTGATTGATCTTCAAAATGAAGATGCATCTTTATTGAAAAAATTAGTTTGACAGCCAGGCATGATGGCACTCAACACTCATGAGGCTGACTTAGGAGGGTCTCTGTGAGTTCAAGGCCAGATTGGACTACATAGTGAGTTCAAGGATAGCCAGCACTACAGAATGAGACTTTGTCTCAAAAAAAAGTTTAATTTCTTAGTTAATTAAAAATAACTTAATTGAAACAGCAGATTTCTATCTTCTTACCATTAATTTGATTTCCTCTGAAAACTAAACATTGTGGCTCTAGGAGGCAAATAACTTCAATGATGCATTTAGTCCAACAGTTGATCCACTATTCATGAGTATTTTATATGCCTTCCAAGTCATAAAATTCCCTTAAATTGCTAAAGAAACAGAAAGTTAAAGAAATGAAAAGTTCTCTAAGCAGTGATTTTGACACTCTGGTTTGGATTGCAATTTGTTAGTTCACTGTTTTAATTGTTTATCTTCTTCTGCTTGTTTATTTTACATGTACAGCCCAGAATTTATGTCAGCTTTGATTTGTGCTTCTTGTCCTTGAATGCCACCAATTAGAACACTTTGGATCACTCTGTTCTCTCACAGCACGAGCCAATCCCACTCTGTGGCTGGCCGTATACCCAGGACAATGTATGGGGGATGTCCCACAAGCACAGTACATACTCTTACCATTAACCATACCAGGTCAACTTGGCTAGATTACAGAACCCCAAAGGGGTTAGTGAAGCACAGTACTGGGAGCAGCTGTGGAGATTCTTGACACAGAGGCTAGAAAACTTAAGAGGAAAGACCTACCCTGGCTGTGCATAGCATCAACCAATATGTTTGTAGCCTGATGGAATGAAAAAGGGAAAGAGTAGTGAAGTTCATGTGTTTCTTAAGAGTTACAATCAGTTCACCAGATACATCTTTTGTCCTCATTGCCTGTGGACACCAGTCTCCAGTTTGTTCCACCTCCAAGCACACCCATCCCACTCCTAGGAGCCTTTCACCTTGGACTGCTGCTGCATCATTGGTCCTTGTTGTGCTGAAGCTTCCTTTATTGGTCTGGGGTAACTATGGAATCATCCAGCTCCCAGAGGGCCGGTGGCCACTGTGGACTCTCCCACCTCTGATCCTGTAGCCTTCAATAAACCCTCTTGTGTAATTAGGCATATGCTTTTCATCTAATCTATTCCTCTAGAAAACTTGAAACAACCCAGTTACCCCCAGGGAATGGTTTTCTAAGAGGATACAATGTGTGGGTTCTGTATCCCCAGATTATTATTCCTCTGGGATTTGCACAGCAACCTCTGAGGGTGATATAGACACAGAATTATGGACACACACTCCAAAGCTGTGTACTATGTTTTGTAGTCTTATATTCACACATCCATGAATAGATTTACAGGAAGACTGTATAGAAGTTTTGGTGGCAATCAGAAGAGGGTTTTGGTGCCACCTGCGAATCATCAAGGCCACACAAATTCTCAAATTAGAGACACTAAGCAAAGAGCAATTTTGTCAGAAGAACTGATATGAGGAAAGAGATAGAGGTAGAGTATGTATTATGTTTACAGAAGTCCTGAGGGTTTTTTTCTGGTATTTTTTTAATAGAGAAGCCAAAAAGAAAAGGCTGGAGAGGTGAAATGGTTACTAAATCATGAATGCCTTCAAAACCCAACCTAAATACTCTTTATAGGCTATAGGCATGGTGAGATAGGACATGGCAAGATATAGACTGATATAAATACAGAGATATGAATCAGTCTGTATATTTTATTTATTTTTTTTTTTTATCAGAAGCAGGGATTGAACTCAGGCCCTTGTGCTTGCCAGGGAAGCACTTATTCTACTGAGCCATCTCCCTGGCCCCCTAGTCTGTATATTTTACCTAAAATTGCATGTGATTTTTTTAACCTGAAGCACAGATTTTCATTTTAGGTGAATGATGTAACTATCTTCCTCTTGATCAATTGTTCTATATTTTCTAATCTTCCTAAAAGTGAAATTGAATTTAGGTTTATTTTGAAAGGGAATATTTATTGAGTCATTTTAATTGTTTCATTAGAACCAACTATGCATACACTGATCATACTCCTTAACCTAGGATCATTGTCATCAATTTCAGCCAAGATTCATGGAACAATGAGGGAGAGTGTAAGCATCTATGTAGCCTATTAGCTTGGAAGTCGAATCATTTGGAAAAACTGATAAATCAGATGACATCATAAAGAAAACCTCATAAAAGAAAGTTGGTAATAAAAATGGGAGGACAAAAAGGAAGGGCCAAAGGCTTCACAATCTATGAAAACCTCAGAGTGGATCAATTTGATTCTAGGCAGTCATAAAGCATAATAAAATCCTGCAAATGTTGAATATTCCCTTCTGGTTGCTAGAGACAGTTACACATTAAGCACAAAGCTCCACTTCCCAATCAGTTCCCCTGCAATGCTCTTCTCATTAGAACTCAAGTTGCTTAAACACCTGTGTGTTTCCTTTTCTTTATCATTGTATATTTATTCCTTATACTCTGATTCGGTGTTATCAATATGGTTGTTTTCTTTCAAAGAAAGATCAGTGGATTGTTCTCTGATGTTTTTAGACCTTTTCAAAAGTCAAAGTCATTCAAACACGACACGTTAGTTTTAGGAGACAATTTTTATCTTCCTTCAAAGTTAAACTTTGACTGTATTCTGTAGTTTTCGATTTGCCCTCAGAAGAGAATTTCATGCTTTGTGAGCATATTTACAATACCCTGGTGACTGTTCATAAAAGTCTGAATCTCACAGCCAAAAGTTGCCCAGCCACTCTCCTCCTATATGCTGTCCATAAAAGGTTGTTGATAAGATTTAGGCCTACCATATGCCATCTAGGCTTTAAGCACCACTAAGACACAGAAAATTATGATCTCAGGGACTTACAAAGAAGCAACTTCTGATCTTCTATTTCCTTCTTGGAATTGTTGTCTATGGAATGATTTAGTAAATGTCACCATCTTGAGTCTTCAGCAAGAAAGGAACATGACTAACTTTTTGCACTATGGCCTTTGACATAGTGGAGTTGGCATGAGCAAAGAGATGTAGCAGTTTGTGCTCTGTTTACAGAAGTCCTGAGTTTTCTCAGACTTGGGACTTCTGTACCAGTGAGGTGCTATAAAAATAGTGATATATGGTATATTTTACCTAGCAACTTTAGCTAATCAATAACACAAATAGCAAAGCCAACGAAAGCTTACAAATAAAAGGTTGTTTTAGCTCTTCATTCTCTCTGTAGCAGTGAGACCAATTAGGGAGACGCAAAATAGACAATAGAGAAACTGAGGTTTACACCATGAAAACTATTCTATGTCTAAGTCTTTCTAGAGATAATGTCCCTAAAGAAGTATTTTATCTTCCAGGCTTTTTTTTAGATTAGTGATCAAACAGAAATTCTGAAATCCTCAGTACTCAAAACTAATCATTTGAAAATTTTGAGATAATGAAAAGAAGTAATCTGAAAACCAGTTTTGTATAGGTTATTTTATCTAATTATTATAACCATGCATTAAGAAATATATTACTATTCTAATTCTATAAAGTAGCAAACATATAATGAAACAATTTATGTAACAAGAACTATACTATAAGAATAATCAGTGGCTGGGTCAAGATTTCTATGGTAGGAATCTATGCATGCAAAATAAAACCACTTTTCTATTCTCATTCATGAAGATGGAAATACAGATTTTTACTAGTTTCTTCTCTTTATCTGCCTTTGAATTTAGTCATATATTTAGTCATATATTAGCAGAAGCAATAAAATATAATCCAGGTTTGAGGAAGAAAGCATGAGTTATAATATATATATATAAATATATGATTTGTAGATTCCTGGGTGGTCTATTAATTCTTTTATACTTTACAGGTCTTAAATGCCTGAAGAACTATCTGACATGTATCTGAGTTCTTCCAATTTGCTCTGGTTTTATCGGTGACTTTTGTTCATATTTACCCTTAGAATTGTTTGAGTTCCAATTTCAGATCTTAGAACACTGTTGCAATTTGGTTCTGAGATGGCTTCCAAAGCTCATTTTTTAAGGCTTGGTCCTCAAGTGAGGAAACAATTGGAAAGCTGAAGAAACTTTAGGAAGGCCCTGTGAGTAGGAAGGTGACTGAGGGCAGGGCCCTCAGAGGTGTCTCTGCGTACCAGCCTGTTCCCCTCCTTCTGTCTCTACTTCCTAACCCCGATGCAGTGAGGAACTCACTCAGCAATATGCTCTCTTGCCTTCTTGAAGTTCTGCTTCAACAAGGGACAAGAAACATGGAGAAAGCCAGCTATGAAATGAAACCTCTGTAACTGTGACCCAAAATAATGCTTTCCTCCTTTAAGTAGATTTTTCTATGACAGGAATTTTGTCATAGTGATGATAAGCTGGTGAGCACAAACATTTTCTAGTCTTTCATTTATTCCTGTTGCAATGAAAATCCCAAGCCGTCAATATTCCATGCAAGGTACTTGGCCAATCTCAATTGCTCCTCAAGAAATGAAGAGAATATCGGTAGCTATTAGGCACAAAGTTCCTCCCTCCTTTCTTCCCTCTCCTGCTTCCAAAAGTATGTGTATTCAATCTACCTCTGTAAGTTCTTTCATTTTGCCATAAACTCCATTCTTTTCTACATCTACTTCCATCTGTGAAAGACTTATCCATTGTTCATGCATTCATTTCAGGAGTTTTTCCATTCATTATCTAGGTTAGGATTCTTTCATCCACAATTTCTATCCCAGAGAAGGCTTAGAATTCCACTGTGCTTTCTCAGACTACAATTCTTAAGAAGGAGATTGGTAGAGGGAACATCCCTTAACCTTACCCCTTTCCTTTGTTCATACTGTGATCTCAGTTTAATCCTGCTCACTACTAACCTGCATTCTTGTTGTAACTCATTACATCTTTTCTTCTGAGGATTATTTAATACTATTTTACTTTCCATTGTCCGTCAAAGTTCAAATGCATTAAAATAGCATAGTCAGTTGATCACATTCAGTTCAGTGAAGTTACAGACATTGAAGACTCCCCAAAGGCTTTGTTGCATTGTTCTTCGATAACTACCTTTAACTTTGCTATATTGATTTTCCCTTCCTTTCTGAGTTATAGAGGTCAGAAGTTTTAGCCAATGCAATAGAAAAAGAGAAATAATGCTCATATTGATTTGAACAGAAGAAATAAAACTGTTCATTATTCCAGATATGGAAAATAATTATTGAATTTTTTATATAATTCAGGTATAAAAAATAAGATAAGTAAGCAGCTACACTCTTACTTCACTGATAAGAGATATCTGCTAAAATAATATCTATAAATATAATATCATGTATGCACCTTGTACAATACCAAAACATTATAAAAAACAGTTTGCAATGTATTAATTTATCGAATCTGTATTGTTAAGGTGTCTTGAAACTGTCTGACTGACATTTGTAGTTCAATAAAATAAAAATAAAATAAAATAAATAAATAAATAGTGTTAATAGGCAGCTTCAGATTGATTTATAAACAGACTCATCTGTTACATGGGTATGAGTGATAAATGGATAGCAGCTAAATGACATCTTATCAGGTGTGTCCAGGAAAAAAAAAAAAAGAGGGGAAGGCTTTGCAGTGGGAGAGATGTAAGCTAAATATTTAGCTACTTGGTCTGCTTTGAAGTGCCTTGAAACAGTACTGTACTTGAACAACAGTTACTTAGTGGCTTCTCCATCTGAAGACATCCCTGGGTGAAAACCTTCTGTAAGCTGAAGCCCAAGAAAATGTGGTGAAGAAACAGTATCATGTACATGTGAAAGAGAATGCAAAATATGAAGGTATTTGTCTCATATGTTCATGAGCACCAGAAAGCACAATTATAGACAAAATCAATATATGACTTTCCAGTTGACTTTAACCAACTAACACTTCTGGTGACCCTAGAATAGTCATTATACTCCTAAATGCAAAAGTGGCTAATGCTATTTTTACCTATAAAGGTCCCCCCAAGTCTAGTATACAGAAATGGGTCAGTGGTTAACAACACAACCATACACTGAGCTTGTGATATTGAACTTTGTCATGAGCAGACCAACTACCTACTTGTTTGAAGGGTGACCACATCAGGTCTCTTCTTTTCTTGTACCACATACTTTATACATCAGTGAATTCTGACCTAATAATTTGCTGAAGTCTGACAAAGGACAAGGCTCTGGATATTTTATTGTATTAACTGTCTTCATCCCCTTATTCTTCCTGTTTTCTCCTTCAGGAGTTACCAATGTTAAGTAATGCCCTGTGAGATGTCACTTACTTTTGTCCATAAAGACCAGTTCTCTAATAAACATTTGCAAAATGTTTTGCCCACCTCTTTCTTAGTCATTCACTCACATGTTCAAGAATTATGCCAACTGCTGTTTCCTGGATTCTGTGATAAAATAAACTTTTGTCACTAGCCATCCAGTCTCTGGCATTTTGCTATGGCCTTCCTCACATACTGTGAACAGAAAGTCTCTCACCATTCACCAGCTCTATTATAACTCTGAGCTTAACAATTATTTTTAAGGACTGTGAAATAAACCAGACCTTTTGAGTAGAGTACTTATTAGTACTGCTCAGTGTCTCATGCATGGAGCTACAAATTCCACAAGATAATCTTGAATTCAAGAGTAAAAACAAAAGTACTATGAATTGTTTTGCTTTCTCATGCATTTTGTCCCTGACATGACTAAATTTGGTAATTTGTTGTGTTGTTATATTTAGACAGTGAGGTATACTTTGGATGAACTTCCCGTAAGCAATACTCGAGTCTGTCTGCAGTATCCAGGAACTCATCATTATTTATATGAACACATCTATGTTTTTATGTTAAGCAATAAAGTACCAACTGGGTGTGTGTTAGGGTGAGGTTATGGCTCTTGCTGTAACTACTTTAACTAGTAGTTATATATGAAGGTAATTTGCTTTAAAGTAAAAGGAACCCATTAAGACAATAGAAATTCTACTTTAGCTCTAATTGTGTCTTATACAAATAGAAACTGCATTTCTCATAATCATTTAATTAATATGTTCTATGACAAAATTGTGTTATCTATAATTTATTTTGGTTAGGGTATTTCATAACTAATACTTAAAATTACATTTTAAAACTGCTTTAGATAAATGCATGCAGTGGAATTAATGCATGAAATCCAGTAGCTATATGCAACTAAGAGGAGAAGATGAACATAACAGCTGAGAAAATCATGGAAAATATCCACAAATTTTATGAGTTTCAGTGGGTGTTTAATTTGAGAGTTTCAAAGTTGACTATTGTGAGATAAATTGGGAAACAAAAATCTCTCAAAATAGATGTAAAATTATGGCTTCATTTACTAGATTGTGTACATAAATATGTTAATTTGCACCTTCAGTGAGTTAAATGTAAAGTTTCTTCTTAAAAAATAGTAGTCAGATTGAATGGCATAGTGGCAATTTGTGCTATCCATAAACATTTTACATAACATAAAGCATTGCTTCCTAGTTCATGGAAGAAATAAGAGCAACCAGAAAATGCTTTACAAAGCTTCCCTAGTGCAGGTGACCTATCAGGTCCCAGGAAACCCCTGGAGTCTGTCTTCCTATGCCTATGTCAAGGTGTGGCATCAGTGAACTTGGTGCTCTTCCTTCAATCATTAATTTTAGATAAATTTAATCCCATTGTTCAAAATAAGCAATATTTAGCATTAATGAAAAATGAAAAAACTTGCGTTTCTTTTCCCAATAAGGCAACTGCTCCTTTCCTCTGCTTCTCCACCAGAGACACAAGGAAGTCTGGGGAGGAGAAAAGGACAGGAAGGAATTTAGCACTGCTATGGGCAAGCATGAGCCCACAGGAGCAGCCTGTCATATTTTACTGCAAAGATATACTAATAATTCTTTTTAAAAGATTGCTCCTTGCCTAATGTTTTCCTCTTTCCTTTTTCATGCAAACTCAGGCTGAGTGTGTCATCACCTTCATCCCACTGGAAAAGCCTCTGCATAACTGAGTGGACAGCAACAGCTGTCTTCTCAACTGACACAGCTGTCATCACTCCTGGGCACAGCTCATCTCTCCTGTTCACCACGCAGCTCCTAGGACAGCTACCCGACCCCCGTTTCTTTCCAGGACAGTGCTGATTTCTTTCCTTTTTGGTCTGTTCACACACATATAAGGTAACAGAAGAGAAAGAAGAAAAGTTAAGTAATAAGATAGGGACCAAGCTATATATGTACACATCCATATGCAAGATGTATACATCTGTCTTATATACATACATATACAAGATGAATAAGGGAATTGTCCTAAGAATTTCCATGAGATTTTTGAAAATAGCAGTTAAAGGTTAGAAGTCTCACCATGATTAACTCTCTGTGCTGATATCTGCTAACTAAACAACTACACACATTGAAGACAGCATGATTGAAATACCTGTCATTTTGGTCTTCTAAATGTATACAACTTCTAATGTCATATCAATTAGTAATATAGTCTCCTTAAAGTAAATTGCTTTAAAAGGTAATAAAAGAAAATGAGAGAACAAAAATTAAGACTTTGGAAAGCATATGGCAATATTCAATCATATCCCCCATCTTACATAACTATATCTATTAATCTGAGCAACAGATTTGATGACAAAAATTGATAGAATATCACTCACTTAATCAGCTATTCTAGTTTTCAAAATCTATAACATATATGTTGCTATGTTACCCTGTTTCTGTCTTCACTTTTGTTTTTCTTGCTCTTGTTTTTATTCTTCAAAATAAATGAAAATTAATTTTTAAAAAAATAAGGTAACAGAAGTTCATTTGAAAGTAGCAACAATGAAACCTTAAGAGAAGCTGCAGAAAACATGGTGGGAAAATTTACAGTGAGAACACCTTTATGTGGTGGTAATACTGGATTTCCGTGAGTACGAAAAGCATGAACTCAGCCTGAGAAGGAGCAGGGGAAATATGGTACTGTATTTCTTAGATTCCTAGAGAATAAAAAATGTTGCATATTAAAATAACAGTAATATATAATAAAATGTAAATTCATCAAGAAATGTAAAGCTGGGGCTGGGGAGATAGCTCAGCAGAATAAGTGCTTGTCTGGCAAGTGCAGGGTCCTGAGTTCAAACCCCAATACTGCAAAACAAAACAAAAAAAAAAAAAAAAAAAAAAAAAAAAAAAAAAAAAAAAAAAAAAAAAAAAAAAAAAAAGAAAGAAAGAAAGAAAGAAAGAAAAGAAATGTAAAGTTAATAGGAAATAAACTTACTAAATAAGTAAAAATGTTTTTAGAACATATATCTATGAAGTTGCAGAGATTCTTAAAATGTTTGTAGTATTTGCATTACTGTTTTTCTTGTAAATTTTTAGGATACATATATATATATATATATATATATGATCTTGAACAACTTTCTAAAATTACTGAAGAAGGTACACATGCTTTCCAGAAAAGGAAATATTGCATTAGTGAAATAAATCCCATCAATGTGGCACTTGCATGAAGATAATTCACTAGTGGTTTTGAAAACAAAAGTCTGTGGTCGTCTATTAAGAAAAGAATGAAAAGATAAAGAGTAAGACTTTGGAAAGCCTGGTGAACCAGTCAGAGGTTCAGAAGAATAGAAAAAAATGTATCTATGTATCTATGCAAATGGATCGAAGAAGAACAGGATAAAGGAGGATATGAGGAGGAGGGGAAAGTGTAGAGCTCCTAGGGAGGCTGAAGTCCTCAAAGCAAACGTCTTCTAATATTTTGACAAGCTTCATGGTGATATAATGGAAGAAAAATGACGGTGCAACGCTCCAGAGACAAAAGATTGAACTTCCCATAAATGAGGTGTATTTGCCGCAATATGCTAATCAGCTGTTTCTATAAAAAGTACCAATGACACATGTGTTTCCAGCAGGCATATTTCCACTGAACACATTCTCAACCCGTGAGTTGTATAAATTAATTGCTAGGGCCATTCCATATTGTCCAGACATCTGCTGAAAGACTTCCCTCAAGCAGATTCAGGGAAATACAATTAAAGAGACCATGTGGACTGTTCGGAGACATTTTTACGCGTGCCTGGGATAGCGGAACCCAACAGCTGCCTCATGAAGGCAAAACTGCCAAATCTATCCACACTCGCTCACCCACTGACATCGTAAAACACTCAAGTTCAGAGCTGACATTTCTGGGCAAGACTGTCTAGTTCACAGAAATTCTCCATAAGATACATAAAATAGCGCAAAGTATGTCTCTTGGTTTGGAGAAGGAAAAGCCCCTCAGTCCCCAGCCTTGCTGTCCGAGCCCACACTCAGCCAAGCTGCTTCCCAGGAGGATGCTGCCTGCAGACTTGAACACTCAGGAAGGAGGCTTCCTTGGATGATGGAGGCAATTTTCCTTCCTCGTCACATTGTGCACAACTCCAATCCTTAGCCACAAGTGCTCTTTTGTCACTTCATTGTAATTTTTTTAGTTATGTTCACATCCCCAAGGCAAAGTATCTGACACAGCTCTGAGGAAGAATGGTTTATTTTAGCGCACAGTTCAGTGCGTAGTTGAGGTTTCTGCACGTACAGTAGTTGGCTGGCTCCAAGGCAGGGAGGGATAGCAAAGGAGGAAAAGCTGCACATGGCAGTGGGAAGACAGATCAAGGGAGTAAGAAGGGAGATGGTGCTTCCATGCCTCAGCCTCATCTCACAAGTCACACCTAGCTATGAAGGGGTCCGTGGACTAATGGGCTGCTGATGGTCACATGCCCGCGATCCCATGGCCTCCCAGAAGCCCCACCGAGGAACACAGGAAGCTTTTGTGGGGACACCAAAGATGAGCCACAACAATGGCTTTCACTAGTGTAGAAAACTAAGCTTAACATTGCCACTAAATATGGTTTCCAACAGGAGAACACGTAAGGTCTACTGAACCTACAGGACATTATTCCAGTGATCTCAAACAAGAAAATGAGGTACACGTGAGTAAATCTTGCCGAGTTATTACAAGAATCATCAGTTTTATAATTTGTTTCTCTAGCTGTTTTTTTCCTATCCCCTTTGACCTTCAGTGTTTGAACAGATGTAGGATTTGTTCCCTGCCAAACCATAAATACAACCGCACTTTTCACTTTTGTACCCATTCAAACTATTTCAGCTAAAACTTCTAAAATATGTGAATAGATGTGTGAGGTTATACTCCCAGGCATAAGCTGTGTGCATGTATCTGAGAAGAGAAAGAAGCTGTTTCAACAACCCAAATACCCATCGCTTGAGGAACAGAGAAAAAAAGATGTATTTTTATACAATGGAGTATTACTCAGCTATAAAGAAAGATAAACTTGAGGCTTTTATAGGTAAATGGATGCAGCTAGAGGCTATACTCATAAGTTAAATAAATCAGAACCACAATGTAAATATTGTATTGTCTTCCTAGTATAAGACCCTGAAAGAATAAATAAAATCTGAAGGGTACAATAGATATAATAAAATGGAAAGAAACTGAACATAAGGAATAAACAATTGAGATGAGGAAAAGGAGAAAAGATAGGGGAAAAAATGGAGAGGAGAAAAATCTTGTAAGCATATACACAGGATTTCTGAGACCATTGTATTACTAATTTCTGTGAGTTTTTTGAACAGAAAAGTTAATGTTCAATATTTTTACTTTCACCAACTCTATGTGCTAATACCTGTAATCTGAGCAAATATATTGAGGACAGCAATGTGCAATGTAAGTACCACATTTGAATACTTTTGATCTTGTTCTTTGTTTCTTTTTTAATTTTTCTTCTTTTTGACACAGGGTCTCATTATGCAGTTGTAGTGATCTTCCTGCCTCAGCCTCCCTAATTGCTGGGATTACAGGCCTGTGCCACCGTGCCAAGTTTTGGTGGCTGGCATGGTGTTCCCAGGGGCTTCAACATGGCATGTGGTACTCGGGATAGAACTGAAGACCTTGAGATCAGCAGGCTGAGCTATCTCCCCAGCCTGCATCTTGTTCTTTTATATGTGTGTCATTTCTAATGTCTCATGTATTATTTTTAGACTCCCTTCAAAGTATATTAAAAACTAAAAAGTAAAAAGGACAAGGAAAAAAATTTAGGTTTATTGAAAGGAAGAGTTAAGGTTTGGTTGTTTGGTCGATCTCGCATGCCTATCCCTGGTAATCTGAGCAACAAATTTGGTGATAACAATATGCAATATAGCAGCCATTGATAATTTTCTATTCTTTTTTTTTTTTTTTTTTTTTTTTTTTTTTTTTTTTGTCTTTTTGAGACAGGGTCTCACTATGTAGTTCAGGCTGGCCTTAAGCTCACTTTGTAGCTCAGGCTGGTCTCGAACTCACAACAATCCTCCTGCCTCAGCCTCCCAAGTGCTGGGATTACAGGCATGCGCCACCACGCCCGGCTCAAATTTTCTATTCTTGTTTTGAAATTCTGTACCATTTTTATTGTTCTATGTTGCTCTGTTTTTGTCTTCATCTTTGTTCTTGTTGTTTTATTTTCTTCCTCTTTAATATAAAAAAAGGAAAAAAAAAATCTGTTTCTAACCAAGAAGAGAGAACACAAGTAGGAAGCCTGGTTGGTCAATCAGCCTTTGACAGCATCCAGAGAGGCACTGTGATTGGTTGTGGAAACCAGTGGATAGATTTCTTGGGAGGGGCCCACACTACTCATTGCTTTAGCTCTGTTCCTGAGGACTGTGTATGCTGCTGTGGCATGCACACTAAGTCTATTAGTGTGTCTCAGTACACAACAGAGCCTAGACTCTTTGCTCCCTTTCTCTGTCTCTTTCCTATCATGTTGTTCTTTGACCCCACAGATCCAACAATACTACATCTTATATGAGATATTTCTTGGAGAGTGAGTAGCAAATGCTAGTACCGGAGAGTGGGACACATAACCTCTTTATTCCTGTCAATCAGGACTCCCTCACAAGATGGTGATGTTACAGGGTAGCCTTCCTGAGTCTTTGATACTCATGAGATGGACATACCATTGAGTTTAATGCCCCACAGTTTACAGAATTAAGGTACTAGAAAGATCTTAGAAATAGATAGGAAATTACATAGCACCATTATTTTGTTCATAAAATACGGAAACTAAAAGAGAGGTCATAATTTATTCTGACAAGCAACTAATAAAATCAGTACCAAATCCATGGATTTTCCTTTTGGTACCTTATAAAACTTGCTAAGAGCACTTCAACTCTGTTACCTAATATTTTAGACAAAACTCCATGACACTGAAAGTTAAATATAGATTCTCCCAGTATTAATATAAAAGGGGAAGAGTGACTCTCACACATTTGTGAATTCTATCAGACCCTCTTATTTCTGAAAAGGAAAAAAAGTTGAGGACATAGAAAGAATGGATAGAACCTTCTATCTTGAACAGTCCTTTTCTCAGACCAATTGTGAAATTCTGTATATGAAATTATTGATTTTTGCAGATATTTTTACTTTTTATTAAATTTTTATTTTTATTGATCCATTTTCACAGTACACAATGATTTCAATCCTTGTGAGGTACATACATGACACATCTTGACTATATTTTTTTTACTCCTTTAACCTCCTCTTCTTTCTCCTCCTGCTTAACCCCTTGGTCTTCTTCTATTCTGTGAACATTAACCTATTGAATGTAACACTGTGATTTGATGCACTATGTTTAATAATTAAACATATTTCTTAACAAACTAGATTTTATCATGTGCTTCACAACACACAAAGTCTTGAACAGGCAAGTGACAAACTGGATCACTATTGTTTAGAATAGTCCATGCAAGAGCCACTGAAATAGCGCAGTGAACGAAGCACCTGCTTTGGCCAGTGCAGAAATCAGGAACCAATCCCTGGTGCTGCATGCCCTGCAGCCCTACCCTCAGGGCACGCTGAGCCAGAGAACAAGTTCGGTCATGGTGGCACATGCCTATAATCCCAGCACGGAAAGGCTGAAAACAGAAGGATCACTATAAGTCTGAGCTGCTCAGTGAGACCCTGTACCAAAAACATAAATCAAAGAAGTAAAATAAAATAAATAATAAAAAATAGAATAGTCCATGCATTATTCTGGCACCTGTACCAGTGCCCTTAAGTAATAAAAGAGATTTGCCTATCAGTACATGGTGCTTTGTATATCATAATGCTAATGTATCATAAGTAAAATGTGTCAAACTGCTGTCACTCAAAATGTAATGAGTGCTCTCTGCCTGTGCTGAGTGCTCATGCAAAGACAGGCCTCTAGCTCGTGATCAGACAGCCATTTCAAATTTGAAAACTGATTCTTAAAGGCTCTGTTCACAGCCATTCATCTCTCAGGTGTTCAGCCTTCCTTAGTAAGTGAAGAGAAATTAAAATGATTCTGTGAAAGGTACCTTGAGGTTTGGTGTCAGATTTCCACCTTTATTTCTAATGTGTATAGTCTTCATTTCTTTGTTCAATATTAAAGTATCACTGGACTTAAAGGTATTCAAACACGTGTAGGCATTAGTGAAATGAAATTATTTTTATCTTTATTCTTTTTTGTCTTTATTCTTAGCCTAAATTTTGGGGTATATTAATTCTCACTGTGAACCTCAGCAGTCTTTTGCTAGTGTAATTTCATAGCTACATTACCAAAGCATTGTAAATAAAATTCATAACAGGGTTTCTGTAGACAATGACACAACTTTTCTACATTGTTAAATGCTGATTTTAGTAATGAAAGTATGAATATTTTCAACGGTGATGAATACAAGGAGAAGTATAGATAATATAGTTTATTTTAATAATTTTTGAGATTTACTTTATCACCTAATATTGACCTATTGTAAGCAGAGAGTTTCACAAAACGTTGGCAATTTCACATATTTGTGCAAGGATACTTTCAAAATTTACTTTCAAAATAGTGACACAGCTCACAGAAGAGAAACCTCTACCTATTCATGTGAATTCAGTTCCTTCTCCTCTTTGAGGCCCAGCACACCACCAGTTTACTTTCTGTAATTTTGTCTATTCTAGAAATACCACATAAGTGAAACTATATAATATACAGGCTTTAATATCTGACTTTTTTCCCTAAGCATGGTGGCTTTGACATCCACTCATGTTACTGCCATGTATCAATAATTTTTGTAGCTATGTAGTATAGAAACACGCATATTGCCCTATTGTGTAGATGCAACACTTTTTTACTTATTCAGAGGATACATATTTTAACTGTATCCAGCTTTCAGTTATTATAAACAACACTACAAGGAAGATTTATATATGCAACTCTGTGGCCCCAGTATTCTATTACTCAAGTAAAGGTATGAAACTGGATTCTTGTTTTCAACTTGTCATGAATTTTTATTATTCTATATATGAGTAATCTGAAGGATATATAATTTCCAATTACTTTATCCCAGTCTATAGCTTATTTTTTCCATTTTTATAATTTCTTTCAAATAGCAAAGCATACTTATTTTTCTAGAGTTCAATATCATCAAAACATCACAAGACAAGTTGTTTTACTGGCCTATTTTATGACTGAACAGCAGAAAAGTTAGTTAACTCCAGCTCACACAACTGGAAAGCAAAGTCAAACTCTCAACCAAGGCAGATGACCAGTGTGGCTCATTGTGTTATCTAAACAAGGAGTTCAGAATGATGTTTATGCAAATATTACCACCCTTCCCCCAAGTCAGAACAGGCTCTTTCAGCTGGCTTTATGGTCCAGTCAGACTTCACAATTCCTCCTTCTTGGGCAAAGCCATGAAAATTGTTCTAGATAAAGTAAATGAATCATGTCTTCTAATTTACTGGCTTAGGTGGATTGACAAGACCTCTACCTCTTAATCTTCATAAAGGTAATTAAAAATACAAATAAGTTTCTCACAAAATCTCATAAGGGTATGTGTGTGTTTTTTTTATTTTTTAAAGAAAGTACAAAATAGTATTGAAACAGAAGAATTAAAAAAGAAAAATTATAAGTAATGCAGAATTCCACTTAAACAAGAAATATGAAATTCACAATATTTATTGTAATGTATAGTGTTGTCTTCCGCCCTATTATTCATATTACCAGATATATGCATGCAAACTTGGAAGAAGTAACAAAAAAGAAAGAAGTGTATAAGAATGTAGGAAGTGAAAAAGGAGAAACAATTGAAAAAAAGGAGACAAAACAAATTAAGCATTATCTACTCCTTTCCATAGACCAGCAGAAATGCGTAGTGCAGTTGTTCAAACCATCCTGCTTGCATACATAAATAAATCTCTTTCCCCCACTCTTTCAGCCATCCTTTTTCTTCAACTAAGTAACTCTTTCATTTTGAATAAGTTCAGTCTCTTTGATCCAGCCAGATAGCTCAGCGGACTAAAGTGCCTCCTTAGGCAGACTCAGGAACTGGGGTTCAATCTGCAGTATGACTTACCAGCCCCATCACTAGAGCATACTGAGAGGGCAACTGAGACTGGGCATGAATGCATGCCTGTAATCCCAGGTCTTGGGAGGCTGAAAACAGAAGGATCACTATGAGTCCAATCTGTGTAGTGAGACCCTGTAGACCCTGTATTAAATACATAAAAACCAAGAAACTTTTCCCAGTACCCTTCAGATTCTATTTTTTCTTTCAGGTTCTCACACTAAGGAGACAATATAATGTTTGCACATGCAGGTCTGATTTATTTCACTTAAAAGTAAAGTCCCTAGTAGCATCTATTTACTGACAAAAGACTCAAGTTTATCCCGTTTTATAGCTCAATAATACTTCATTGTATAAAAATGCCACATTTTCTTTATCCATTCCTCAGTTGATGGGCATCTGAGCTGTTTGCAGGATTTAGCTATGATAAATTGTGCTGCTATAAACATGGGTGCACATATATCCCTGTGGTATGAAGTTTTCACTTTTTCTGGAAAAACATCCAGGTGGGGAATAGCTGAGTTGAATGCAACCTCCAATCCTAGCTTTTTAAGAAATCTCTACACTGATTCCCATACTGGTTGCAACAGTCTGTATTCCCTCCAACAGTGGAGCAGGGTTCCTTTTTTTCCAAAGCCTCTCCAGAACTTGTTATCGGCTGACTTCTTTATGTTAGCCATTCCTTCTGAAGTGAGATGGAATCTCTTTCTCAAATGACCAATGATGTTGAATATTTTTTCATATATTTACTTGACATTTGTATTTCTTCATTTGAAAAGTATATATTCTTCTCAGATACCCATATTTGAATTGGGTCTTTGAACTTGGAGGCCTTGATTTTTTAATACTTTATATGTTCTAGATAGAAGGCCTTTGTTGGAGGGACAATCAGCTATAATTTTTTCCCATTTTTCTTGTCTTCTTTTTACTCTGTTGGAGATTTAATTGAAGTTCAGAAACTTTGCAAAAAGATTAGATCCCAGTTGTTTTCCTTTGACATATTTCCTGTAGAGTTTGGTTTTTGCTCATGAAATCTCTACATTTCCCTATGTCTTTAAGATTTATACCTGCATTTCCCTCCAAGATTTAGTGTTTCTGTTTTAATATTTAAATCTTTGACTGATTTTACCTGTAGCTTTGTGCTACTGATGATATCCATGCATCTCATTTTTTCCTTCAGCATGTGGAAAGCCAGTTTTTCTAGCATCATTTATTAAAAAGGCTATGTTTCTTCCATTGAACATGTTTGGCCCCTTTATAAAAGATAAATTGGCTGTGTTTACAGGTGTGTCTGTATGTTCTAATCTGTTCCACTGAACCTCTGGTCTGTCTCAATGCCAGTATCCTGCTGATTTTATTATAGTACCTTTATAGTATAATTTCAGGTCAGGGATTATGATACATTCTGCCTTTCCTTTGTTTCCCAGGATTGCTTTTGATATTTTGGGTCTCTTCTGGTTTCCAATGAATTTGAGGAAAGTTTTCCCTAGCTCTTTGGGGTACATTATCTCAGTTACTTTTTACTCATTGCTTGGTCAAAATACCCAACACCCAAAGTTAAGGAAGGAAAGGTTTATTTAGCTCACAGTTTGTGGAGGTTTTAGTCTATATTTAATTGGCTCCCAGGCAGAGTATCACATAGCAGAGAGCAGCAGTTCATGGCAGCAGAAAATAGCAAAGATCAAAGGGAAGGGCAGCAGCTGTGGCTTCTAGCCAACCTCTCTCCCCTCCTTATATTGTAAACAAACTATCCTGGGGCTGGGGGGTGTAGAACTCACACAATGACCATGTTCTCCTCTTGATTGGATGAGGAAGTTTAAAACTAAGAATCCTAGCTCTCTACTGAGCCACTTAACTAAACTTCTAAACTGCTCAAGTTGACACAACATACCAACCAGTACATATACTCATGGAATTTTAATCAGGATTGCATTAAATTTGGGTAACAATTTTGGGAGTCTGCATGTGTTTTATCCAAATACAATTTTTAAATTTTTTTTAGCTGGGGATATAGCTCAGCAGGTCCTGCCTGGCAAGAGCAAGACCCCAAGTTCTATGTCTGTGCTGAAAGAAAAACTTTTTATTTAAAATCATGACAAGTCCATTTGATTTTTAAAAAGTTGTACTTCCACACTTATTAATTATAGATACATTAATCAGCAAAAAAAAAAAAAAAAAAGTTGAATGTTAACTTCAACTAAGGGGCCAGGGAAGGATACTGATGGTCCCCGTTCCTTCTGCCTGGCATCGCAGTCTAACACTGTGTCTAGTGCTAAGGATGAAATGTATCCCTTGAGATGAATGGAGATGGAGATCTTCCTCATGAGGTTTTATCACTTTCTATTTTCAGACTATTTTCTCTATTTTGTGTCTTTGAGCGTATGCAGGACAGAGCACTATAGCTATCAGTTGCATCCTGTGTAATTAGCATCTCTAATCATCTCAGGAAAGGACACATCATTTATTTGTTTTGCACACTTTTTGCTTATTTTCTTACTTGACCCCTCTTCTCACTCAGCCACTCTTGTTCTTTCTTTTCCCTTTTCCCCCGAGTTTCCTTTGTCTCTGTTTTCCCACTGATTTCATGCACACCAGAATGCTCACTTTGGCAGCACATGTGCCAAAATACACTGGGATGAAAAGACCTAAACTTCCAGGCTAGTCTGGGACAAGTAAACCATGTAGGGAGCTGTGCGATGCACTGGCAATTCCCTCACTAATGGGAAGTGAGAATTCTTTTATAGCTTACTATGTAAAGTATAAATATCCCCAAGCATCATTTCAAAAGTTATTGCCTGCCTTACAGCCTTCCTCTTAATGTTTTGATCATTTTTAGCATTATTCTAAGAAATCATTTGGCTAAAAAAAAAATATGGAGTCTACAAAAAGTCCCCAAGCTTTACCCAATAAGGCTTTTGAAGTACTAGACATAATAATGTTATGAAGTTGGACAGAACCCTTATACTAAGGAATCCTGGTTTTAACTACCAAGTGCCAACTTTGTAGGGTGCCTACCATTGCTGTTAGCAGGTCTTTGTCTCCTTCCTTCAAATTTCCTCCACAACACAATAAGGATATATGATTAATATTGATGCCATACTCTTTCTCTTCTCTTTTGAAAATTATCCAAGCCTCACTTTCTCATATCACTCACTGCATGACTTCTCTCTTCTTCAAATATCATTAGAAAATATATTAAAATTATAAAACTGATTATATCATAATATTTTAACCATTATTAACTACTGTTTTTAACATCTTGCACATCTTGTATAACAATATCAAGACTAGGAAACTCGTATCAGTATTACTCATAACACATCTGATTCTACCAGTTATACACATACTGAGATTTTATTTTATTGAGTTTGTACCTACATGCGGAATTTATCACCATCAAAACACTTATTTTTGCCATTATCAAAATTCTCCTTCATACTAATGAAGGACATCTGAGTCACTTCAAAGGTCAATTTTCTATAAAATTTTAAAATGTTTTCTCTAAGTTTGGAATTTGGCTCTTGATCTTCATAATAATATCATTTATGAAAACAAAAGTTTTAATTGTGGCAAATCCAATCTGCCATTTTTTTATTGATTGCTATAGTTGAGAACAAAAATGTCCGCCAAAGGCCTACATGTTATAAACTTGGTCCTCAGTTTGAAAGAATTGGAGGAACTGGAAACTTCAAGAAGTGAGAACTTGTGGAAGCAAACTGAATCACAAAGGACACAATCTTGAGAGGACTTCTGGGACACTAGGGCCTTAGTCTCTCTGTTGCCCCCTATTTCTGTCAGGTAATAGCTCCGTGAACAGACCATGGTGCATGCGACTACAATCCCAGCACTCAGGGAGCAGAGGCAGGAGGGTCGCTGTGAGATCATGAATGACCGGGGCTGCAAAGTGAGCTCAAGGCCAGCCTGAAATGCACAGTGAGACTTTGTTTGACACACACACACACACACGCAGTTTCTCCCCTGGCATCTTCACAACCACAAGGGAGGCACTGGCTACAGAGTGATGAATCCTCCAGAGCTGTGAGCCAGAGAAACATGTGATCTCAGGCGCTGCATGCCAGCAATGCAGAACCAACACGACCCTGCCTTTGACATCAGGCCCACAGGGTGACCCTGTCTGGCATGCCTCCAGGCCTTCCTGGAGTAAGCAGCTTGCTCTGTCCTGCCTTGCAGCCTACTAGCCATGGACTATATGTGTAAACATTTGGCACAAAAATTTTCCCTTTTTCAATTAAAAAAAGTGAGATTTTTATTTCTCAAAAGAAGTGCTGTTACCATACATACCAGAAGAGTTTCAGGGCTATGACCCTTTGTCAAAGAATGTGACACATTGTAAAAGAAAGTATTAAACCATGCAACAAATAGTGTAATTGTCACAGGAGAAACATTTCCTTAAACAGGTCTAAAAATAATATTTAACCTGCCATTGTTTGTGCTCTGGTAGGAAATTAAAGTCTTATGACCAGAGTGTCACATTTGACACACACAAAATTGGGAGTGTAGGCTAGAGGATCTGCTCAGTGTTAGCTTTTAAGTAGAACTGAAGTAGAGCTCTTTAAAAGAAATTAAGAGGCACCAAGCCCCATTTTTAGGGGGATAAAGAAAGACCCACAAAAAGTGAAAAGAGCTTTTTTAGGTTATTTAAAGAACTAAGTGAAGTGGGTGTTGCTATCCCCTTGAAACCCCTGAGGCAGAACCTTCATGACTGGAATTGGTATCTTTATAAAAGGGGCCTGGTTCCTGCCACCTAATGAGAGTGACAAAAGGCTCCATCTATGAACAGGAGAAGAGGCTTCAGCAGATGTCCGCTCTTCCAGAACCTTAATCTTGCATCTTCCAGGCCTGGATGAGAAATAAAAGCTTCCTGTCTATAAGACATCCAGCTTGTGACATTATTGTTACAGCAGCTTGAAAAGACTAAAAAAACCCAATCCTTGTCTCCTAAGGTCTGCCACACACATTGGAGGTTTTCATGATGCAGAACTGAATGTTATTCTAAGTTACAAAACCACATTATCTGAGTATGAAAACTGTTATTCTGGTTTTTTCTTCATTTTAATTCGACCAAAGGGTTCACATACCTTGAAACAGTTAATAGAAGAGATCAGCCACTCATTATAAGGTCAGTAGACACAATATTGTGGCATCAGGACCCTCAGTAGGTAGTTCTTTGAAATTTTCTTTTCTACATATTTTTAGTGTATAAATTTTTCATAATTATGTATCTGCTTGGAATCTTAGCAGGAAAGATTATGATTCAAGAGTCAAAGACTAGGAATTTGAATCCTCATGTTCATGGATTTGTTTTGTGGATCAGATAATGAGGCCCTCTTTTCTGTATAAAATCCATGAGAAACCTGAAAAACTATTGGTACAAAATTAACTCTGCAGAAAGACCAGCCAGAGCACAATGGTTCCTATGGACAACAGAGAGGCCTCCCGAACCAGGAAGTGAACTGTCGCACTTGGGGACCTGAACTCCCAAGCTTGAGTCAAGGCCCGGGCCTCCCCTACAGCAGATCAGGCTACGGCCACAGCCTCACTGTTTTCCATTATGAGCAAGGGAGTATTCATCTGTTTCTGTGGCGACAGAGGCTTTCACAACATCCTTTGGCTAAAGAAATGTAACCACAACCGTGATTTCAGACTCCAAGTATTTCAGCGGCAGCAACAGGGAAAACAAAGCACCAGCCAATTCCCAGATAGATGCGTGTGAATGCTTCACATTAACTACTGGTGGGGCTACGGGAAGCCATGTCACGAGCACCACGAGCCTCTTTGGGTGCTACTCTCTTTGCTTGAGTCTGAAGGAGAAGTGGAATACCAGGCAGTAGGATGGATGTGCCCAGCGGAGGTTGAAACATTAAAAAGCATGGTGGGGCCTTAGTCGGTAGGTTTGTCAACACTAGATGGGCGTTCTCTTACCTTTCCACCTATTTACTTCTACTGCCCACCCTCAAAATGAGACAGGCAGGCAGGTAGATAGACAGACAGACAGACAGACAGACAGAGGCAGGCAGGCAGAATACACCAAATAAATGTTTCTCACACTGTCAAACTGTTCTCTTCAGTGACATTAATAGATGACCTTTGCATGGTTAGCATTCTCATGAGGATATTCAGTAATCTGAATAAGAAAAAGGAAATTTGGTCAGAAATAGAGCTAATAGTGCAGCAGACAGAGAAATATGCAACAGGTGATGTGAAATTTCCAGCCTAGTGCTGTGCCTCTGAGCTATAACCCCAGCCCAGACTAAAATATTATTGGACTGCAGGTGACTAAAGCAGTGTTAGCATAAGTGTAACTCTGATTTCACACTAAGATATCAAATAAGGCTATTCTCCCTGATGTATAGCAAGAATTTATAAATTAAAAAGAAAACTAAGTTTTTCCAAAAAAATAAAAAGAAAAGGACAAGAAAGGATATTTCATAACAAAATCATGCATCTATAAGTGCCATAAAGTCTTCAAACTGACTCATTACTAAGAAATGAAACTACCAGAGGAATCATCCCCTAAAGTTTTGAATATTTGATAATATACAAACCCTATCAGAAATTCCTATGTGAAATTGTAACTAACTCAAGTTTTTGAGAAAGCCTGAGAATGTATATAAAAATAAAATGTATCTTCTCCTTTGACTAAACATTTCCTTTCTAAGAAATCACCATAGGAATACACTTGCTAACATGCTTAAGCTGGTGCTTATCTTTAAGCCCACAAGTGGCTGCTGTTCAATGAAATAAAGACTAAGATTCAACTCCGGAGCCAGGGAGATGGCTCAGTGGAATAAGCGCTTCGCTGGCAAACGCAGGGGCCTGAGTTCAATCCCCGGTTCCACCCAAAAAAAAAAAAAAATTCAACTCTGCAGATCCAGTTTTAAAAATCAGTTATACCTTACTAACATCGATTTAAACCTAATGTGTGGGGACTGGCAAGATAGCTCAGCAGTCTGACGTGCCTGCTTAGGCCAGCTTAAGTAAGTGCAGGGGACGACCCCGGCACCACGCGCATGACAGCCCGCCCTCACGCCAGGAAGAAAATAGAATGTATGGGGTGCACAAAAATTAGACAATGTAGATAACTAAGTTTTTGTTGGGTGTATTAAACACAGAATTTCAACAAAAAGTGGTTTGCTAATTGTTCCTGAACAGGAAAAACATTAATTTCAGGTTACAGAAACTAAACTGAGGTGAACTGTTTAATGTTAAAAATAGAACAACTGCATTTGTCTTTGTAGAAGAATATTGGAAAGTTAGAATAAAAATAACATTAAGGAAGAATCTGCTGCAAGACCTGTATGATCTAAAAGTGACTAGTGCTGAGAATGCTGTTTTTCCAAACATATCTCAGGATCAGAAGACTAAATTAGTACCCAAAGAAGATTCGTGAATTTGTTTGTTTAAAAGTTTATTTATTTGTAAGTTTAAAACGTCTTTGATTAGAGCATCTAAAGAGAAGATATCTGCAACATTAACCAACCAAGCAGCTAATTAATATTTCTACCCAAGAGACAGTGTCACTTAGAAGCAGCCTCCTTTCATTTCCACAAAGAGCAATATTTTCCACTCAGCTGAGGAAGCATTCTTTCCAGGAAACATTTAATCTCTCTCTCTCTCTCTCTCTCCCCCCTCTCTTTCTCTCTCTTTCCCCTTCTACTTCTGTTTCTCTTGTCTCTCTGTCTCTCCTTTCTGCCTCTCTCTCTTGTCTCTGTGTCTATCTCTGTCTCTCTCTCTGTCTCTCTCTGTCACTATCTCTCCTTTCTGCCTCTCTCTTTCTGTCTCTCTCTCTCTCTCTTTCTCTCTCTCTCTCTCTCTCTCTCTCTCTCTCTCTCTCACACACACACACACACACACACACACAATAACGCACCTGCACACATTCACAACAGGATAGAATTCCCTGATTGAAGGTTTCCAGGTCTCATCGGCTTATTAGAAGCTATGAAAATCTCTCGTGCAAAGAAAACTGTGACACTGCAGCCTGAACTTTCCTAGTGCTGCTGGCAGCCAAAACTGTTCTGTGCCCAACACAGCTACTAAATTTCCAGAGAACCATAAATTGTGCGGAATATCAGTTTGGGAGATATAAAGATGGGCATGTAGAAGACAGCATCATAAAAAGAAAACAATTTGAAAGGAACTGCATCTTTTGTCTGAAAACAGAACCTAAAATTAAAACTTTTCCGGCATTCTGCACCGGCCCCACCCCTAGGCCTGCTGCGCCAGTGACCGAGTTCCAGCGTGGTGGCACACATCTGTGATCCCAACGCGGGGGAGGCCGAAAAGAGGGGGCTCAGCAGGAGTCTGAGCTGCATTGGGACCCTGTACCAAGTACATAAATGAAAACTAAACAAATAAATAAAAATTTTCCAAAATTTAGACTTATAAAATGTTTTCATAACCTGATGTTTTTAATGCTTTCAGCAAACAATGTTACACAGATAGTAAGAAACACAGCCCTGCACCTGCAGTGTGTGTTTTGGGTACCAGGCACTGTTTGGGGACTGAGCGCGCCACCCTGAACATGCAGGTGATGTTCCTGACAGCATGCGTCCGTCACACAGGAAAATGAGTTACAATTGCTGCTTAACGATTGGTAGATCCACGAGCTTCATATGAGGAAGTCATGAGCTCTTAGCAATGCCTTCCACTGGGGACATGGCTGAAAAATGTCCCACACTTGTGACATTGCTTTTGAATTGTCTTTCAGCTATTGTTTTCAGTAATATTTAAATTATTATTTTAATTTAATAATAATTTTAATATTTAATGTTATTAAAATTATTAAACCTATAAGATTTCTCGCTTAATTTTTTTTTTTTGTATTTTAGGGAAGGGTCTACAGGGTGTTCAGGATCTCACTGCTAGATTATCGGACTTGTAGTGACCTGCCTGTTTACAGCCTCTCAGGTGCTGGGATTGCAGGCCTGTCACACCACACCCAGTCTCAACTGCTATCTCAGTGTGCTCTGGGTGTGGGGCCAGCGTGCCAGGCCGAGGGATCGAACCCCGAGCTCCTGAGCCTGCTTGCAGGCAGTTTAATCCACTAAGCTATGCAGCTGGCCCTTCACCTAAGTTATTTTCAAGTGTACAGTTCTGTAGGGTGAGCCACACACATATCACTGTGCAACCCATCTCCAGACCTTCACCCACTTTGCAAAAACAGTATTCACACCATTTTTAATACATTATACTGCCAGGTATCTATCATAATGAAAAAAAAATAGGATAGGTCTTGGATATCTGTAAGAATGTAACTGTACAAAAAACAGAAGCCTTTCATATAGGGTAAAATGGATGGTGAATAATATTTTAAAAAATAAAAACTTCAGTTCTTTCCTAAATGTCCCCATCTGCAATGCTTTTTTTGCAGTTTCTTGTATGACTGGACAGGTTATTAGGCCTGCCACAGTAGACCTAGAAGCTCACCCAGACCCATCAGTCTCTACTGCACACCCCGTGGTGTGATTTAGAAGTGGGGTAGGTCATCCGCCCCACCAGTGAGTCTGCTTTGCTGCTGTCAGGGTTACAGCACCATGAACAAGAGACTGACTGTGCTGATGCACCTCTGTGAGCATCCAAATCAAACCACAGGACATTGCTCAGACATCGGAAAGTATAAATTTCAAACTGTTTATAACAATGATCAAACTCTAAAATATTAAAATGTATGAGACCCTGTTCATCAAGGGAGAGTTATTGTGTTGGGGCATAACTCACTGGAAGAGTTTTCGCCTAGTATGCACAAGGCCCTGAGCTCAGTTTCTAGCACAACCAAACAGAGAGAAAAAAGAAATAAAAGGGGGAACAGCATACAAAACCAGAGGACTCCCCAGGAAAATCAGTTGAAATGAAGGTTTCAGTCATATCATTAATATGCTAGATAAGCTTACTCAAAGTATGGACAAATATTCAACAACTAATGAGTGGTAAACTCCTACTGGTTCCTGCAGCTGGCTTTCTCTCTTGAGAACGGTGCTTATCCATGCTGACTGGGCCTGTGGCACTTTCATTGTTTATTAATCACTTAGACTTTCCTTGTTGTTTAGTATTTATAACTTTTAATTATCCTGTTTCATCTCTGCTTAGTTCAATAGTCCTGGATCATCACTGGCTTGCTTGGCTACTTTCTGAAGACAGTTAATTTTGAGCATTGCTGAATTCTCCATTCTCCATATATTTGATGAACTAAGGCACAGTTGCCTCCCTTGGTAAGCGGAATTTCCTTTTTTTATGATTTCAGTATTGAGAAATGAAAGTTTCACTTGTTTTCTATTACTAAACTTTCAAATTCTTCTCTGAATCATTTATTTTGAGTTTCTCCTGAGACAAACTGAGCCTTCACTAGATTGGATGGATGCTCTGGAATTTTGCATAAAAACATTTCTTCCCCCATTATCATCTTATTCAAGTCAGATATTTCTCTTATTGCGACACAGTAGCAAATTTTGTCCTGTCTGAAAAACCTTTTCCTGAATTACTTTGTGCAACAAAATTGCCTTCAAATAGATGACCAGAAACATTTGAAATTTCAAGGGTTCCAAGTGTTAAAAAGTTACCACATTCTGAATCACTTCCAATTCCCAGGCTCACTGAACTGCTGACTCATGTATGGGTCTTATCCCTGGATAATTCTTATTTACAACCTCAATCAAATCCTGTAACATTTCTTTGAAATAATTTTAAGAAAATAAAGCACATAGGAAAAGATACTCTCCACATTTTTTGAGTTCTATACTGAATTTACCAGAAATAGCTCATCAAGCTAAAAATGTCCTAAAATAAATGACAGATATTCAAAAGTTATATACTGACATATATAAAAGATGCAATGCCCTGAACTAGCATAGTGATTTCATTCTTTTCTACAGCTAAGTAATACTCCATAGTACACATAGTCTACATTTTCTTTATCTACTAATATCTTCATGGACATCTAGACTGATACCATATCTTAATTATTGTTTAAAAACTATCTTTCTGGGCCAGCCAGATAACTCAGTGGATTAAAGCTCCTGCTTAGGCAAACACAGGGACCAGGGTTTGATCCCTGGCATGCTGTGCCAGCCCTGCCCCCGGTGTGCATTGAGGGCAATTGAAACTGGGTGTGGCTGGCACACTACTATAATCCCAGAGCTTGGAAAGCTAAAAACAGGAGAATCACCATGAGTCTGATCTTTGTAGTGAAATCCTGTAGAGCCTGTACTTAATACAAAAAAAGTGGATCAAATACAATATATATATATATATATATATATATATATATATTATGTATAATATATAATATATAAACATAATATATAATATATACATTATATATTATATATTATATATAAACACAATATATAATGTATATAATATAATATACATAGACATAATATATAATATATTATATATAACCATAATATATAATATATATAATATATAAGCATAATATATATAATATATAAACATAATTTAACTGTTACATTAAAAACATAAAAAATGTGCATGTCAATAGGATATTCCATATATTTTCATACAAATGCATGTTGTGTGAGGTTTCAATAAGGTTAAATATCATCATCCTCTTAAACACGTATTTCTTTTTGGTGAAACACTGAAAACAGTTTCTTTCATCATTTTAAGATGTATTGTACATCGTCATGCTCACCTCCTAACTAACAGCACGGCAGAGCTTCTGCCTCCATATACCTGCAACTTAGAGCTCGGTGAGTCCTCACCAACCTTCCCCCCACCCCACCCCCGCCTTTCCCACATTTCTCCCTGATTCTGATAGCTCCCGTTCTCTTCTCAATTTGTTTGAAATAGATTTCATATATGGGTGAGATGGTTCAGCGCTTGTTTTTCTGTGTCTGGTTTATTTCACTTTACACAGTGATCACCAGTTCTGTCCATGTTTTCACAAATGACAAGGTTCCATTTGTTTTTATAATGACTGTTGTGTAACTATTAGGCAACTTGAAGTGTCACCTCTCATTTCCTTCAGACCTCGGACCCATTCTGACATCATCTTCTCTGTGCAAACGTCCCTGTGCCCTCCTCCCGGCTGCGCAGCCATCCCCCTTCACCTGGTGGCCTCGCCTTGCCTTTTCTTTCCAGTGCTTATCACTCTTTGTCCATCCTTGCTTCCTTCTTGGCCTTGTCTCCCTACCAGTAGACAAGCTCCATAGAAGTAACAAATATACATGCTTATTCATTGCTGTGTTTCACATAATTAACCATATTTTTGTTAAATGAATGGTGAAATATTTCTTATATACTTAATTAATTAATAATAGTTGGATTTGACTATTTGGAGCTTTACCTTCAACCTCATAATCCTTTGTAGGCCTCTACTTATAACACCCTGAATACATATTGATTATTTTATAAAATGTTAAATTAAAACCAAAAAATATAGTCTATCTAAAGTTTAAAATTCTTATTTTATCATAAGATCCACCATTTTCTTTATTCTGTTTCTGGAACAAAATAAATCACTATCACACTGCCATCCTCTTAATTTTATTTGTCTCTCTTTCTAATCTTCACATTTTGTGGTGATTTCCTTTGCTTTCCCTGTGGCCCAGAAATGTCTTTTTCTAATTCACATGTTATTGTTGTGTATCAAAAACTATTTTCATAATATGACTGTCTCAGAATAATGCTTAGGGGTAGCTCCTATGGAAGATAGCTTAGAAAGTAATGAGACATCAAGCAATGGGCAGAGAATCTGCCAAGCATTTTTGTCACTGAAGAGAGAAAAATTACTAAATGCTTTTTTTCTTTTGGTCTTTCATACTTGTATCAGAGTACAGAGTGACATAGAAATTTCCTGTGATGACATTAAACATATTTCAGAATGTCAGCTTACACGGAAAGCCTTGGGGCACCATTTGACCTCTTCTTCCCTTAATATGACTGGCACTAGCCTAGATAAACCTTAACTCACCTTGACTGCTTTTATTATTTTCCAGGTGTGTTCAACCAAATCTGATTTCATAATATTTTTAAGTGTGGACTTGCAAAAAAGGAAAAACTATTCAATGAAAAGTACATTTTAAAATTGAAATGGAGCAAAGACTCAAATATGAAAGCACAATCACCAAATCTGCTGAAACACAAAATATGCACAACTCTTAAAGACATAGGCGTAGGCATAGATTTTGTGAACAAGAGCCTGCTCACATGGGAAACACCACAACAAATGAACAACTCAGATCACCTCTTATTAAGAATCTCTTGCACTGCAAAAAATAAAAAAGTTCAACAGAGTGAAGAGACAATCAACAGTTTGGGAAAAAAGTTTCATGGACTATTTCTCAGGCAAGAATTAATATCTAGATTTATTTCTGTACAATGGCATACTCCACCATAAAGTTAAGTTGGAGACATTTCCAGCTAAGTGGATGTGCCTTGAGGCCACAGTCTTTAAGTGAAAAAAGTGGAACACACAAAATATAAATACATACCTCACTGTCTCTGGTATGAGAGACTGAAACTGTAAAGACCAAAATGTATAATAGATACTGGAAAATGGGAAGAAAATGTTCAAATGGGAAGGGAAAGAAGGAAGGGAGGAGGGGTACAGGAAAGGATAGAAATAAAATGAGAATAGAGGGAGGGCAAGATAACTCAGCAGATTACAGTGCCTGCTCATGCAAACTTAGCAAGCAGAGGAACCGTCCCCTGCACCACATACCACAGCAGCCTTACCCCTAGGGTGGGCTGAGCTGGCCACAGAAAAAAGAGAGAGCGAATAGAAGAAAAAGATAGAAACAAAGCTTTTATGAATAAAAAAACAAAGAGGGGTAGAAGAGAAGTGAGAGAAATGGAGGGAATGCAAGATATATCATGCACAGGTACAAATTCCCTATAATGAATGTGATCATCATGTTTCTCTAAAATGTGCCAATAAATTTTTTAAAATAAAATGATTAAAAAGAAAAAATAAAATTTGCATTTCATTTCTTTGTATTTCCAGCAAGGCATCTTATTACTGCAGGCACTGTGCAGTGCCTATCTGCCTAGTCTAGTGCCTAGAGACTTACCCTACACAGTCTAGCAGTGATGATCTTTGTCGCATTGCAACCCCCTGCCCTGGGTCTCCTGTGCAACCAGTGGTCTCTCTCTGGAGACAGCCTGCTCTGTAGGACAGATGTGTGGTTCTCTGAGGAACCACAGCACCTGACCATGTACCTCCAAGTACTTAATTTTTATGAATTAATAACTAAACACCAAACCCTAGAAGATAGGCAAGCCCATCTTCGGTTTAATATTACACAGAGAATACTAGTAATGATCCAAGCTATCATTCTGTCACACTGAGAGATTGAATTTTGATGTTGTCTATCATTTAATGTCTGTGTGATTCTGTTATGCTTCCATTCTGCTTCATTTTCTCCTTCTGAAGAATGGGAACTCGAGCAGTTCTTTTCTAATTCAACAGAATAGTTCCAAAGAGACATGAGACATAATGTGAACTTAGCTCAAGCTGTCATTATTTCTGTGACTTATGACACAGTTATCATTTTGTAAGCACATATTTGTTGTTAGAATTTATTACTTTTAGGGGCTGGGGAGATAGCTCAGTAGAATAAGTGCTTTCCTGGCAAGTGCAAGGGCCTGAGTTTAATTCCTGGTTCCACCGAAAAAAAAAAAAGAACTTGTTCCTTTTGAAGTTGCTTTACACGTTGACATTTTTTGAGAATTTATAATTGAACATGACTAGCTGGTTAGGTAAGAAAAGTCTGTATTTCTTCCATGTTTCATTGTGATAAAATATGTCACCTATACTACTTACCACCTGTCATATGCGTACAATTTGTTGGAATTTTGTACTTTATATTATTGTGTGATCACCACTGCCTTGCATATCCAGACCTCTGTTCATCTTGAAAAATTGAAGCTACGTATCTGTTGAACAATAACTCCTCATTTGTTCCTGCCAGCTACCATGGTGCTATATTCTGTCTCTGATTTTAAATACAATAGGTACTCATATACGTGGAATCAAACAAGTAGTTGTCTCTTTGTTACTGGCTTATATAATCTACATAATATCCTTAAGGTTTACCCATGTGATAGCATACAACAGAACTTCTTCAGGCAGGCCAGATAGCTCAGCAGACTAAAGCACTTGCTTAGGCAGAGTGCAGGGATCGGGGTCCAATCCCTGGTACCATAAACCATGCTGGTCCCACCCCAGGCACTCTGAGATGGGGGCCGTGACTGGGTGTGCAGCATGCCTGTAATCCCAGTGCTTGGGAGGCTGAAAACAGGAGGATCACTCTGAGTCTGATCTGTTTAGTGAGACCCTGTAGACCCTGTACTAAATACATTTTAAAAAAGAACTCCTTTCCTTTCTAAGTTTGATACTGGATTGTGAGTGTGTGTGTGTGTGTGTGTGTGTGTGTGTGTGTGTATCCTACACTTTCCCCACTCATTCAATCATCAATGGACACTACTTTTATGAATAACACTACTACAATCATGAATGTATAAATCAAGACCCTGCTTTCCTTTCTCTGGTATGTATATCAGAAAAGAGAATTTCTAGAGCATATAATGATCCCACTTTTAATTATTTGAGATATCATTTTATGCACACACAAAGTGCCCGGTGTCTCTGGCTATTCCTCATCTTCACTAATGCCCTTATTGTTTCTAATGACCATCCTAACAGGTGTTCGATAATATTTCATTGCGATTTTAATATATGCTTCCCTAATTATTAACAATATTGTATATCTTTTCATTGTATGTTGTATGTTTCTAAGAAATATCTACTTGAGTGCTTTGCCTACTTAAAGAAATCTTTGGTTTTTCAGTCATAGTAGTTCCTTGTGTACTGACTCTTTGTCAGATCAATGATTTGCAAGTGTGTTTCTCATTCCCTAAAGCTGTCTGCTCACCTTTTGAGTGTCCCCTTTATTATGCCAAAATATTTTGTAGTATACTGTAGTTCTACATTTTAAATTGCAAATTTTTGCTTTTGTTCTATTCAACTATCATTAAAAAGGCCAATGTCAGGAATATTTCCTCTTATATTTTTGTAAGACATTTATGTTTAAATCCTACTTTTAGTTTGCAATCAATTTTAAATTGATATTTCGTATTGTCTTAGTGGGCTAATTTCACCGCTTTGCGGTGAACATATAGTTGTTCTGACCCAATTCACTGACTATACTGCATTTTCCCCATTGTGTTTTCTTGCTCCCATGTCAGAGCTCACTTAATTGTAAATGGTTTCATTTCATTCTGACCTCCTTGCTCTGGTCTATATTTCTATCCTTATGGCAACACGATAGTATTTTAAATAATGTAGCTTTGTACTATGTTTTCAAATCAGGAAATGTGAGCCCTCCCTCCGTCTTTGTTCTTTCTCAATATTGTTTTGGCTATTCTGAGTCTTTTGTAGTCTGAAATGAATTTACAATTCTCTGCTTTATTCATGTGAAAATATTTTTGTTTTTGTTATAGAAACGCTATTGAATTTCTAGATCACTTAGGACAATGTAGACATACATGAATACTTTCAGGTCCGTAAACATAGGACATGTCTTTCTGTCATTTAAATACTAAATTTTATGTCAGGGCTGGGGACATAGCTCAGCTGTATAGTGCTTTCCTGGAAAGCATAAGAGCCTGAGTTCGATTCCTGATACCTAAAACAAAACCACAAAATTGTGCCAAAAGGAACACGTGACCTTTCACTAAAATTATTCTTATTGCTCTATTTGCTGGTAATTTTATTATGTCTTTTTTCAATATTTTTGAAAGCAAGATATTAAAAACCACCTGAGTTGTGAAATTACTATTATCACTATTATTATTATTATTAATCTATTTCATACAGAGCCTACAGTGTCACACTACACAGATCAGACTTGCAGTAATTCTTCTGTTTTTCAGCCTCAAGTGCTGGAATTACAGGCACACACCACCACGCCCAGTCTCATTTGCCCTCTCAGTGCACCCCAAGAGTGGGGCCAGTATGGTAAGCCGACCCCTGTGTCTGCCTAAGCAAGTGCATTAATCTGCTGAGCTAACTGGCCGGTCCCAGCTGTAGTAATGTTTGTCCTTTTTTTTTTTTTTTTTTTATTTAGTGCAGGGTCCATAGTGTCTCACTGTACCGATCAGACTTGTAGTGATCCTCCGGCGTGAAATTACTTTTTACCAGCTGCTTTGAGTCATTCATTTTCTTCTCACTCTCGGCAACATTTCTAATTCTTTCTTTGGTACCATAACACTTTTGAAATCTGAGGATTTGTGCCAACATGCATTGTATATGGGTGTATACTTATGGATAAAAATAAAAAAGTGACTTTAAAGGTGCTACTTTAATCAGAGATGATGAGTATTTTGGAAATTAATGTGCAGAAATACTGAATTTCCATTTATTGGTTACCTAAAACTAGTGCTATGATACTTGAATGGAAATGACATTTGTTAAATGGATATTATTGTTTGTATTCTGATCTTATAGTAGTACTATAGTGCAGACGTGCACCTTTGTACATCATAATAGGAGCCATGTCCTTTAACACTCAAAAGATCCCTTTTGTTTTGCATCTATGGAATGAATGCTACCCTTCCAAACTAACTCATTTATACTGTCTTAGGTCATACAGTTGCTGTATAACACTGCTTTCTAAAAGATATTAACATAATAAATATCTTAAAAAATTATTATTCTACATTATTATTGCTTTTTTCTCCAACTCAACAAAGTGTGTTTTGTGTGTGTCCGTGCTCACATATGTTGACAAGTACTGATAGAAAGAGGTCATTACAAAGCTGATTGGAAACAAGTAGAAAATACACATCTCATTTAGGGCATAGTTCAATCTGAGTATGAAACCATAATTCAATCTCATGTTGACTTTGAGGTGCAGTTTGCCTTTTACCATATTATAAAATTTTTAAATGACGTACTTTGAATGGACCAGAATTGTATAACGTGTAAGTTACAGCTCAATAAGCTCTTACTTTTAAAAGGTTATGCCTTGGAGCTGAGCAATACTTCAGCAGAACAGGGACTATTGCTGAAAGAACAACAGTATATAAGCAATGTTTAATGCACAGCAGTTAAGGGTGACATGAAAAGAATGGTGCTCTTACGGGCACACACCTCACAAAACCCCAGAAGAGCATTATTTATGGCCCTTTATGAGACTAAAACTGTGTAGCACTCTTTGACATTAAAAAGAGGCAGCTGAAGAAAAATAAAATTTAAATTATCCTTCCTACAGTAGCAGTTCACATATTGATATAAATATTTTATTTAAATGTTCAAGTGAACATCAAATGTGAGTACCTAAAATAACAGTAATGATTCAGAAAAGTGTGGTGTTATAGGTCTTCTAAAGGCCACCTCCTTGTAATACAAATTTTACAGATAGAATGGAAGATCCTTTGGGTGAGAAAAATACCCAAAACTCTTAATAAGGCAGCATGGGACAGACCCCAGGGACCTCATCTGACAGTAGAGTGCCTTATGCTAATACCCTGCTACTATTCCCATGAAAGTACTTGAACTTTCAAGAGGGTAGCATACCCAAAAGTTCATAAGTTATGAATTATTTGAAGGTAAAGATTTCAACAATTCAAAATAGTGAAGAACAGAGAACATAAGAGAAGTAAAAAAAAAAAAAATGAATTGTCGAAAATTTCAAGGCAAGTCCTAAAATTTTAGCACTATACTCTACTTTAGATCTTAAAGTAGCAAGGTTTGCACTTGAGCCAGATAGTATTCCATTCAGACAACAGTGGCACCAGATTCCTGGCATCAATGCTAGGATCATGATTAGTCAGACTCTCACCTAAATAAAAAAGAAAAGGGACATAATGGGAGCAATCAAAAAGACGCACCACTGATACCCTCTGTGGTCTGTCACCTCATAAAAATAATGAATAATCAATTAGTCATAATTTTCTCATCAGATCTGCCATATTGGATTCATATGGATAATTCAGGCAATATCTAGATTCATCATGAAATAATAAATAACTTGTTATGTTTTCAAAAAGCACTTAAAATAAATAATTTATCCCAAAAGTTTCAAACTTTATAAACTGGTTTCTATGCCTTATTTTAGCCTCAGTCAATGAAAAAGTATGGTCTTTTTAGTATTTTTATATGAATGAAGAATCCAAAGAAAAATAGATCTTTCTACAGATCTGGCATGGAAAGAACTGAAACCATACCTGGTCTGTTTAAAACTAAGCTGGCAAAATTTGCAGGGTCTTGAGCAGTAAGAAAGATGGAGGCCCACGTACCATCTGCTTCATTTGTCTAAAAGGAATGAATCAGACATCAAACTAATTAGAGACAACTGTTCCTCCTGCACTGCCAAATGTGCTTTCAAAACAATAATGCAAAATATTTGTGAAACTATAGGTTTATTTAGCAAAAAGTAAGTAAAATATCAAATGCAAGTATTAAATTACTGTGACACATCTGTCATTCTATTGATGTGCCAGTGATGTTCAGAAGAGTTGTGAAATGTATGCATATATAATTCAGAAGTTGATGTATGCATAATGAAATTCACTTTGCCCAAACTTTGGAATGATCATTGCACTATATTATTATAAATAAAGTTTTGCATAATGTATATTCTAATGACAGTAACAATACTAAGGATTAAAAACAACAGGCAGACATTTAAAATACAGCAAAACTGAATATGTTTTTATTAGAAATGGGAACTACAGTGGAAGCAAAACTGTAAAGTAGTGAAATTGCCTCATATATACTAAAACAATTTTTCTAGAACACTCAGAATTACCAAAGCTTACAAAAACATACCATATTTTAACTCAATAAGTTTAAAGTTAGCAGTGTTTTATTTAATTTGAAAAACCTAATGTGCTCATCCTGTCTTTTTATAAAAATACCATCAATTTTCAAATCAGAAGCAAAAAAAGTCAATAAATTTCACCCGATTCTTTACCTTAATTAAAACTATCAATTCAAAAAGCCATATATGCCAACTAATATCTATTGCAACTATCAACTTTAAATATGACTAAATAAACCAAGTAATATAGGATTACTTTTACCTTGAAATTTTGAAGGACAAAAAATTATGATTTATGTTTATAAAAAATTACTTCTGTATTCCCATTAATCCCTCCAGATTAAACATCCATAATTTTCAATCATCAGCTAAAAATAAAATTAAAAATAATTTCTCAAAAGACTTCCAATTGATCATTGTTTATCTACTATAAAGGTTGCAGTCATATACCCTGCTTTCTGGCTTAAGTGGGCTTTAGCTTCACCTCATAGGCTCACCAAACTACACTGGTTTGTGGACCCTGAAAATGTTTAAACAACAAACCAAAAATTATGGGTGATGAGTTTACCCATCTATCAGCTCTAAAAACTCCATATCCTAGAGGACAATTGAATTATTTTAACATACCACAGAAGTACTCATATCAAAGCATAACTTCTTCTTAGCTTCAAGGGATTAAACCAATCTACAATTACATATACGTCTAACAGCTTTTTTGAATGAGCAGTCATTCAAATAGAAAGTGTAATTGTGGTCTGGATTAGAAAGAATAAAAAGAAAAAGCTGCCTTCACAAAAATGAGAAATGCATTTTCACCCACAGCTGGGCCTTGCACAGTCTCAGAGGTCAATTAACTAGTGAGACTTTTCATCACTCTGCTCAGTTCTTACTAAACCTGTTGCAACTCTTTGATCCATAAACTAATGTGTTCCAAAAGAATAATTCAATATCTTCCTCAGTATTACTGCTGAGAGACAAAGTAATTCTCACTGGAATAAGAGATTGGCTTTCTGGTATCTACTGTATGTTAATATAGAACAAGTTTCCAGAATTTTCTTCCACAAATCTAAGATCAAGCTGAGTAATTTTGTCCTTCTACTCTAATTCCACTTTTCTTTGTTCTTTGCACAGTATTTTTGATCTGCTCTCCTCTCTGCATCTGTCTATCACTCTGTCAATTTGTGTTGTTTTTCTTGGTTTTATTCTGGCAGTATGTGTGCGTCAGAGTGGCTGCAAGTGGTTGAAGTCTCCGCTGGGCATGCAGGCCAGCAGCCGGCTGGCTTGCTCTCCAAGTCCCTGCCAAGTGTTGCCAGCCTGCCACCTACTCCTGCCAGTGCCTCTGGTCACAGAGCTGGCTCCTACGGGCATAGACACCCATGCATGTGCAGCCATGCTGAATCACATCCCCGTCATGTCTTTTCTTGCATGATATGAATAACCACCCAAAGCTGGCCTCAGCTTCCTCAAAGCTGAATGCACTCAGAGGCACGGACAGTGTTCTGAGACGTTTACTACACAGAGGAGTTAGTAAGCCAGGAAAATCATTTTATTTGTAATAATCAAAAGCCAACTTGGAGCACAGTATGAAGGAACCAGACCACCACATAACTAGCTTGACTGGAATTGATTCCAGGATTGTTAAGAATAATACATTCTGAGACATTCGGGAAGCAAAGTAGAAGGTCCATGAGGAAAAGGATAGGTGAGTAATGACCCTCGGGAGGAATCTGAACTTTCTTTACCTTGACTGTGCTATTTCCCAGTATTAACTGTGCTTGACAGGCAAAGAGTTAAAGGTCTGGTAATCAAGTGTAGACTTCACACACCTAAATCTCCTGCAACAGTTCGAAACAGTACTTGGCAATCTGGGCTATAAAAGGGTTTTAAACAAGTACTCGTAATGATGAAATAATGCAGAGGAAGGAATTGCGGTAAAGAGAAAGCATGCTCTTGGTGTCAGGAAGTCCGCCTGTTACCGTAATGTCAGCAACACATTTTGTCAACACTGACTGTTGTTCTGGCCACAAGCTAATTTCTCAGGCCTGCTTTTCACATTATCTTCTGATGTGCAGGGAAGAAACATGGTAACCTTAGACACACTTAAAAATAGGTAGGTCAATTCAGTGTGAAGATTATAAATTCATAAATGGAAAATAGATCTGATGTATTAACTTATACTGATAAGGAACAAAAGAAAAGCTAGTTATTTTAGTAACAGACTATGAGTCCCTTTGGTAGTCTGGAACCAAGAGGAATTCTTTCTTTTTATTAATTGTTGGAAACATGTATTTTAATTCAAAACAAGCATTATATCATTATGGGTATCAGGTTTGTTTAGAAGAAAGCTATCTGTTCTTTTAAGATTTGAGATATAGGCTGACCAGATAGCTTAGTGGACTAAAGCACCTGCTTAGGCAGAGCACAGCAGCTGGGATGCCAGGCCTGCTGGGCAGGCCCTGCCCCAGGGGTGCACTGAGATGGATATTGAGATTGGGCATGGTATGGTATCGTGTGCCTGTAATCTCAGTGCTTGGGAAGCTGAAAACAGGAGAATCACTAAAGTTCGATCTACATAGTGAAACCCTGCAAATCTTGTACTAAATAAAAAAAAAAAAAAGATTTGAGCTATAATTAAATTTTCAATCATTTAAGCAATATCTGTTGAACACTGCATATTTCCATAGCACTATATCATATGCTGCTGTTATAAATGATACATTTATGCTCTTAGAAAGCCCTAACTCTCTTCAGGAAGAAAATGCTGTATGAAAATAATAAAATAATTCAACTAAATAAGGAAAAAAGTATAGGTAGTAAAAGTTGGTAGAGGAGAGAGGAGATGCAAATAAAGATCGATACTTCAGCCAGGCTGAGGATGTAAGTTTTAAAAACATGTAGCAGTGGTTCATAGGAAAGTTTAGTCTAGAGTGAGAGACACTTGTGCTCAGATCCATTCCATCATGATTAGAGCTAACTCATTTTTGGCAAAGAGGAAAGCAACTCGGTGGTGAGAAGTCTTGTGTTTCCAACAATGGTGATGCAACAATTGGATGTCCGCACTGGAAGGAAGAAAAAGAAAAGGATAAATTGCACCTACTACAAAATATAATTCAAAGTGGACTACATGAAATAAATATAAAATGCACCATTGTAACACCATTGTGATTAGTTTTCTAAAACATCCTTTAATATGAAAAGGATAGTCCTTTAAATAAAATATTGACGAAGTGTACTATAATAGAATAAAGAATTTCTACTCTACTAAGGAAATCTGAAGTTAATCTTCATATTAGAAAAAGTATTTGCAAAACATACACCTGGCAAAAGACTTAAAACATTCAAAGAACTAAAAATTTATGATAAGAGAACAAATAACAACTGAAAACTGAGCAAAGGTGTGACCCAATCATGAAACACTAAGACCCACAGATAGCAATGAGCACAGTAAATCCCTGACTTTCAGATGAGTTCTGTTCCTGGAGAACACACATCACCACTGTTTATCTCTTGCCTCCAGACATCCAGGGCTCAGACAGAGCACTATATTACCATACACTATTACACTGGGCAGTAAGCACACAACAGCACAACTGAGGCAATGTCCAACAGACTCTAGAGCTACTTCTGAAATTTGTTCACATCTGTGAATGTGCACAATGTGAGGTCTGTTGGTGTCTGTGAAAATTCACAGCTCCAATATCCATAAGTTGGGGCCTCACTGGATTTGAGACACTGCACCTCACTTGTCACCAGGGAAGTGCGCAGCACAATGGGAAGGAGGTATCACGGCATGTGTACGGGACGGCTGAAGTTCCAGAAAGAAAAAGAAACTACATAAGATTTTTGAAATTATTTTTGTTATAAAATACATAATAATGTCATTATAGACCTCAGTTTACATTGCTAAAGAGATACACTTGCAATATTAAAGTCACCAAGTAAAACCACAGTAATGGAGGCCAGCAGTATAATTCAATGATAGGTTCCTTGCCTGGGAGGCGTGTGGACCTATGTTCAATCCCAGCACTGACATAAAAGTGAAATTGATTCTACAAACCAAAATTTCAGATATAAATTATACATAATAAATGAGAAAGAAACTTTTAAATATAATTACATGCAATACAATAGATGAGAGAGAATCTGTTTCTATTAGACTACACAATTGGCAGCCACTAGGCCTCTCATTCATCACTTACATAAAGGCTCTAACTTTGCTCCCTAATGAAAAATTCGAAAGTCTTCTTGGAGAAATACTGATTCTAGGCCCAGAGGAAAAAGTAAAAGTGAGTCTGGGCAAGGTTTGAAGAGAAGGCAAGACTGTTCCCCTAGGACAGGGCTCCTTCCAAATGAGGCCTGAGCCAATCTGAAGGGAGTCTATACCCGTAAGGTTGTGATCATGTGAAGGCTGTGATGGAATGGAAGACATTGGCTAATTTATTGATCATTAATAATTTTTAAAGTAAATAGGCAGAGAAAATAATTTGTCCTAATTCATTGCATACTGAGGGAGACCAAAAGTCTCTACCTTTAAATCTGAAGAATTCATGCTACACACTTTGTTTTATTTTATTTTTATTTACTTATGTATTTGGTACAGGGTCTCACTTCACAGCTCAGACTTATAGTGGTCCTCCCGCTTTTAGCCTCCCCAGCCATGGGGTTACAGGTGTGTGCCACCACTCCAGGTCTCACTGGCCACGCAGCGCACCCAGAGGGGGGGCTGGCACGGCATGTGGAGTCCGGTATCGAACCCCCGTGCTACACAATTTATTTCAATATTTACATTTTTCTCATTATTAACTCTACTAAAAAATGAATAATCATATAGCATAAGCATATAGCATATTAAATTTGTAGACAAATATTAAAATGTGAAAGATATAAGATGTAGATACAGTGAATTTTAGAGAAATAGTTCTGAAATTAACACATAGCATGAGATTAATAATAGATTGCCCATTGTAAAACAATTATTTACAAACTTAAATAAGTATGACAGTAAAAATTGTCTAAAACAAAAATGAAGAAGAATTTACAGATCAGTCATATAATAATTCACTCTGTGCCAAAATCAAGAAACATATACATATAGATTTCTCGAAGTAGAAAGGGGTAGGCAATAAACATTTAAAGATAAATTTCTGAATTTATTTCAAATTATAGCACCACATTTTTAAAAAATGAACTTTTTGCATAAGAAATATGAATAAAATCATACAAAAGATACACAAAAATGAAATTGTCCAAAGCAAATTCTAAAGAAAAAAGTCATTAAAGAATATACATGGAAAAAATATATTAACTATAGAAAAACAAAATTAAATAGCATCTTATTCCACATAGGAAAAAAAGAGCAAGTGGGTAAGAAACCAGACTAATTGATTCAAAGTACTGAAAAAAATCTGTCCTTATTCAATTTTATGCTTAGCAAACCTACCTTTCAAAACTAAAAGTAAAATATTTTCCAGTTATACAAACTCAAAATATTCTAATACATGCAAATGTAGCATATAGAAAATAACAAAGACCATAATCCAGAAGGCAAGTGAAGTTGATGTATGGTCCTGGGTAAAGAATAAAGAGCTCTGAAAATGGTAGTTCTGCAGGACTACATAAAATATATTAGAGGAACCCATTTAAAAGGTCATTTGAAGATTTTCACAAAACAGTATTAATCTTATGTCAGGTTATACACATATTTTTTCATATGTGTGTGTGCGTGTGTGTGTGTAAAATATAAGGAAGAACTAATATAAAGTCAATGGAAATGGAAATATGTTTTTTAAAGTTTCTAATACTAGGAGATATCATATCATGTCTTATAAGTACATTGTAAGTCAAAGATACTAATAAAACAACAAAAGTTAAAATTAATATTCAGAAAATAATTAAATAGTAATTAAGTCAAAATTAAATTAAATATTTCAAAACAATATTCCAAAATCAAATTTAAATTGTGTGTCCAACTAAGAGGCCAGAATGTTGTGTATCATATGTATGAATCTGTGATCAATTCAGAGTACTCACATAGTATTTGAATAGTCTAATTTATATCAAAATATCAACTAAGAAAATGTTTTCATGATAGTATAGAATTACTAAGAATAAAACATAACAAAAGTACTGGAATGGCAAATACATGACCAGCACTTCTAACAGTTTGGGGATGGGATATCGCACAAAGTTCTAGCACTTTGTGGACCTGGACAGCGTCCATGATGCTTACTGGTGGCCAGGTGTCATTTGTGGAACTGAGGTACTGCTATTTCCTTGATATCCACCCTGTAAACCCAGAGAGAATCATGACCCATAGATGCAGGAAAAGTCCATTTGTAGAGCATGCTGATGGAAGTATTTTGCTGCTGTATATGAAAGAATAATTGAGGGGCTAGAAAGATGGCTCAGTGGAATAAGCACTTCCCTGGCAAATGCAAGGGACTGAGTTCAATGCCCTGTTCTACCAAAAAAAAAAAAAAAAAATTGAAAGACTGCTGTTGTATACCTCTTTTTCTCTTAGGTTTAATTGTTTTCCCTATTTGGTGGGTTCTTTCCATTCCCATTCATGGAGTTGTGGTCCTTTGGATCTCTCTTCAGAATATCTTTTAGTAGTCTGTATAGTGTTGGCTTTGTTGTCATGAAATTATTCAGAGTTCTTTGTCATGGAAGTATTTCACTTCCCTATTATACTTGAAAGAGAATTTTGCAAGGTATATGAGTCTGGATTGGATTTCTTTTTCTTGCAAGACTTGTAGTACTTTGCTCTATGCTCTTCTTGCCTTCATGGTTTATGAAGAGAAATCTGCTGTTATTCTGATGAGTTTTCCTTTAAATGTGATCTGTTTCTTTCCTCTAGCAGCTTTTAGTATACTGTTCCTGTGCTGAATTTCTTCTGGGATCTTCATTATTATATGTCTGAGGGTGTGGTTTTAATTGGGTTGATGTTTACCAGGCAAGTGCTTATTCTCCTGAGCCATCTCCCTGGCCCAATTGGGTTGATGTTATTTGGAGTTCTGTATGCTTCAGTTCCCTGAATGTCAGATTGTTTCCCCCTATTTGGGAAGCTGTCTGTGATTACTTTTGCCTGCATTCTTTTTATCATTTGTGTTGATTCCTTCTTTCTCATTGATGTTTATTAGTCTTACTTTGTTCATCTTTGCAAAGACTTGCTGATGTTGAATTTTTCTTTCCTGCATGCCTGTTGTTTTTAAGATATTTTTTTCTTACCTTTTCACAAGCTGCAATGGTGTCTTTAAGGTCTGAAAGTCTGTTTTCACTTTCATTCACCAGTTTTGCCAGCTTGTGATTGAGGTTTTAATTTCCTATATAGCATTTTAAACCTGCTTCATGCATTCCATTTCTTCCCTATATTGCTCATTCAAGAATTCCATCATTTTTATATTCTGCTCTATTTTTGTCAATGTCTTCTTTAGAAGTACTTAGTACTTCTTTCATTACAGTTATCATTACCTTTTTTTACTTCAGAAATTATTTCTGATTTTCCATTATACCTTTTAGCAGTTGTTTCTTTAAGTCAGAAGCTATTATTTCAGAGATTTCAGGTGTGTGATTTCCAATTTCTTTATGTTATTGTCTCCTGCATTTGTTCTGGATGGGCTCAGGACCTGAGAATGTATTTTACTCCTTCTCTTTGTCATTTTGTATAGCACAGTCTTCTGAGCTTTGGTGTAGAGCTTTTGTACAGTTATTACCTTAGCACCAGGTTGAAACTCATCCACGCAGGTGTGGCTCGGATCCAGCTGCTGGGCTCTACTTCTTCCTGCTGCAACCCTTAGAAGTGAACCTGCTGTATCACTCTGGCAAGATGTTCTGCTCCTGGATCAGCTAGTTGTGTTTTCCTTCCAACCTATCTGCAGGGAGTTCCTTACATGCTGGGCCTGCACACTGGCTTGAGTGAGTATCAGGTAGGACCAAGGCAGTCCCACTCACTTCAGGCCTGGTTGCTGGCTCAATATTTATGTTTGAAATCGTCTCTTTTGTTGTTGGAATAAACCTTACAAATTATGGGAAAGATATAAGAAGAGAGAATCAGAAATTAATTTTGATTATTTTATAAAGGACAAGAAAACATAATGATAGGGACAGGAACAAAGGAATTGGATAAAACTAAGAAATGCTTTGATTTTCAACCCACAGAATGTGGTAATTTGGGTCAAAAGGTAGACGAGGATGAACATTCTCCTCATATTCCAGCTGGAAGAACAAGATGACTGCATTGCTACTAATTAAGACCAGAAAACAGGGAGAGCCATTTAAAGGGGAAAACATTTTAATTTTAGTCTTGCCAAATCTAAATCATGCAGTTTATATAATGGGCTTCTTCACTCACTAAATGGACAAAGATGTCTGAAACTTCCAGAATTTCAAGTCTTTTAAGTCTTTTTAGGGCTTATTTATATGACATTCATGATCAAAGTCATAGATGACTCACTCGAGACACTTTTGCAGGATTGGTAGAGAAGGGCATTTGTTCCATGACCTGGCAGAAAAACGTGGGTGACGGTGGCTGGATGAAGAAATGGAAAGGCAGGGATAAAAGAAAAACATTTTTAAGAAGTAGCAAATTGGTCTCGGGTATAGCTCAGCAGCACAGTGCCTGCTTGGCAAGCACAAAGGCCAGAGTTCAATCCCTAGTTGAAAAAAAATGTAACAAATATATTGTAAACAATGTATCTACCATGTACAGTCCAACAATTTAGGAGCCAGAACAATCTATATAATTGCAAGTGCTAGTTTAAAATGAAAAGTTGCATTACCTTGTTTTCAAAAGTATAAAGAATTTCCAGGGCTGGCAAGATAGCTCAGAGTCTAAAGGACCTTAGGCAAGCTTAGACACACACGGGGACCACAGTTCAATCTTGTCACCAGATGTTGTGGCAGCCCTATCCCCAGGAACATACTGAGCCAGCCACAAACAAACAAACAAAAAAGAATTTCCTGACAGCCACAATAGAACTGTAAAACAACTTCAAGACCTATCTGAGCAGAGTTCTGAGCTCCTGTGTGGATCACAGGCTTTGTGCTGGGTCTTACCAGGGCTGGGGTCTTTTTCAGCCACAAAATCTTGAAATCTTCCTGAGTTGGGTTTGCCCCATTGCTTGTGATAAAAATGTTATAATAACCAGTAATAACGGCAGGCAAACACTTTTTTATTTTAAGTGAAAAACAGACTTCAGACTGCACTTCTTTTTTTTTTTAATGGTTTACATATATTTTACTGAATCGAGGGCTTTTGGATTGTATGTATGAAAGGTTTATTGTAGTTGATCCCAGGACTGTTCACACTGACCTCAAGGGATTCTTCTCTGCTTTTCTGGTTCAGATCACTCAGTTGCTGTTGCTGGTTTATTTTCTTTTAGGATCAAGGTGCCTGTGTTCATATAAAATCCTACTTTTCATTCCTTTTCTGGCAATTCTTTCCTGGATTTTTCCTTTGCATAATTCTCCCTGCAATGGAACCAGCATCCTAAAGTCACTATGATTACCCCTCCCAGGCCCACACCACGAGTCCCCCCAATTCTTCCTTCCCCTGCCTGGCATCCAGCTCTGGGGAGACAGCCATGGCTGCAAGTGGGCAGCTCCCGCCAAGCTGCATCTCTCATGTGTCATATCAATATTTATTCGGATTGATTTTATACATGAAGGGCTTTATTAACTCTTCATTCCAATCTTATCTATTTGGCAATATGTACTACATTCATGGACAGTACATGATTCATCAGTTTACCCAGCGAGCACTGATCTTATTCAAAGTACGCTATTACTAACAGAATGATGTCAGTGAAGTAAATATCTGCTAGCTCCTTTTATGTCATCTATTTTTATGCGATTTTTTAAGCACACTCTATACAATTCATCAAAATTTACCACCATCTCACTCCATGGGAACAAATAATGATAATTAGAAAAAAAACAAAAGAAGAAGCCTACAGCCCCAGTGTTTAACCTGAGTCTTGGAAATATTTAAGCATGACCTCTCTGGGGGAAAATGTTGCTATTCTTTATCGTCTGTCTCATGAGTACAGCAAGAGAAGTAAACCTGCAATGCAGATACTGCTGTGAGGGACGGTGAATGCTGAGTACCTGAAATTCAATATGAGATGGAAAACACAAAAGGAAAATATGATCTATGCAGCCTTTTAAAACAAAAATGGTGACCAGAATGAAGAAAAGTGTAAAAGGTGTTGGCTTAGCGGAGCAACTGTAGGAAAAAAAAGATTTTCTTAATGGCCTGGAACTTGCAGTGATCCTCCTGCCCCAGTACTGGGGTTACGGATGGGCACTGCCTCACCTCGCTTTACTTAGCAGCAATAACTAAATTCCTGGGTACATGGTGCAGACTCACAGGGCTTCCCTATTAAAGGCCTTCATACTTGACTTGATGGTTTTCTGTCATTATTATACAATTTTTAATATTTTGGTAACAAAGTTCCCCCATTTTCATTTGTACTGGGCTCTGCAAACTAAGCAGCAATTTCATCTATGTTCAACAAAAACCACTCAGTTTGCAAACAGCAATCATAATAATAAATCATATTTAGTTGACTACTAAATAATAAAAATAACAAATACTGACAGCTAGGTGTTGTATTTCTAAATCTTAATCTACTGTGATTTTTTTTTTAATTTTATGTACTTCATACAGGCCTCACTGCATAGCTCAGAATTTTAGCGATCCTCCCAGCACTAGGGTAACAGCCATGCACCACCACACCCAGTCTTGGTGGCCAGCTCGGCCCACCTGCAGCAAGGCTACTGCTGGCATATGGTGCCAGAAATCAAGCCTGCATTCTTGCACTTGTCTAAAAGGCACTTAGTCCACTGAGTTATCTCTGTGGCCCTCTACTGTGTTTTTTAGCTTACATAAAACACGAATTTCAAAATCCTTGCTTGATTGTTAGTAGGTTGGCCTCAGTGACACATCTATAGACCCAAAGCTGCTAACGCCAAACTCCCTGGTGGCATCTTTTCTTAATATACTTAAGTGCTACAAGATTGGAAAGCAGGCTATAATCAGATAAAAGTAGGAAGCTCCCTTTTGCATTTCTATGTGGAAAAATACAAAAGTACCTTCATGAAGGTCAGGAATATCTACATAAAACAACTGTCAGAAGAAGACAATCTGGAGTTGCTCTAGAATTCTTCCCTTCAAAAGGTATATGGCTCTGTGAAGAGTAAGGGATATGACAGGAAATGTGAGACTACAACCTGAGAGATCTGGGAATGAGATAAAACCCTAAACCATTGGTATTTAGAAAGGAAATAACTAGTTGAAGAGATGCACCGCAGCATTGACTGCACTATGAGCTCAGAGAAGGGAGAGCACATGCAGAAGCAAAAGCAAAATTTGAGCCAACTCTGGTGAGCACTGCGTTTGCTACCAGACAGAAACCGAGCTTGAAAAGATAGGAGAGCTGGGCAGAGCCAAGCTAACACAGACAAAGTGATAATCCCCGTCATGTTTCTGCATTCAGACAAGATGGAAGTGGGAAGCCAGCCCTAAAGCCACCTCCACCTCCTTGCCTAGTAGAATAGATAGGAGACAAACTTGGGCTGAAGCTGGAAGGAAATACATCTAAAGTGATCCCTGCTATTAAGACAGGAAAATACCCACATTTTCCATAACTCTGCACTGTGGCTGCCACCATAGTTGCAAGAGCACATGGATACATATCCTAATAACAGTGGCTCAGGAAAAGGTAACACAGCAAAAATAAAACCCAGGATATGAGAGCCGCAGATCCTGGTTCATAAGAAAAAAACAAACCCCTCTGGACTGTGTGTATCTCAGGGGGGTAAATGAATAGTCCAAAAGTTTAGACACTGAGTTTAGCTCTGGGAGGTTTTGGAATAGGATGCATTGGTGTCCCTTGGGCACTCGAGGTCCCTAACATAAGTGCAGACCCTGTGCACCCATCCCCCCATCAATCTGCTCAGAAGCTTTTAGAGTGAATGTAGCAGCCAGTAAATGCTGGCAAAGCCCAGCCTGGGATCTTATGGAGGTGTGGCCCACACTCCAGGATTTGCACATGAACAAATTAAACAGATGGCCTAGATTTTCCAGCCTCCTCATTCCCAGGTAGATGAGAACCAGTCTCACCACTGGCAAACTTGCTGGAGCACTTATCCACAAACATAGGATGGCAGAACATAGCTTGGTCCCTCCTCTAAACTTTCTCTTCTATTTGGATGGAAGCATAGGAGAACTCCATATCTTTTCTCCTGTTCTTTTATACTTTCAGGAAGCCTTAGTAAACTAATACAACTGTGTCCAGCATCAGCTTCTGATATAATTTCTCTTTTTTGCCTTGGGTCTCCCAGCTTTAAGAAAAATTTTAATCTAAGGTAATTTTAAAATTTGTTTCTAACTCACACTTCTCTGTGAGGAGAGTTGCTCTTAGACAAGTGTCAGATCTAAAACCATTTTTAGGTAGCTAAACCAGTTGTCAGCTTGTTTGAGGAACTGAAGGAAAGAATTTACTTGTCTCCCTCTCAACAAGAAGAGATGCAGTTCATTGAAGTGCCAGAAGAAAATTCAATCTGAGAAAAGACCAGGGAAATAAACTAGGTAAAAGTAAGTTATTCCTAAGATCTGCCTCAGTTTATCTGAATCTTCCCTTTCCAGGCTTCCTAGAGTAACCCTTCTCAGAAGCAAGAAAAAGTTTCAGTTCCACTTGCTGAGTAGGAGATAAGTTAACTCAGGAAATTTTTACCTAATAAGTAATGATCTAAAAACAGCTTCACATCATAGATTGGAGCTGTACTTCTTCCCCTCAGTTTTAACATTCCCCTACATTAAAATTTTTCATAAAAGTTTATACTAGCTCTATGATTTAGAGCTAAACTGTTGCCCAAAGTCTTACATATTCCAAGACAGAGCTTTTGGACGGTGATTGTGCCACTAGGAGGCTGGGCCTGAGTGGAAATGCACCGAGTGGTGGTCTGGAAGATCTGTTCTTGTCCCAAGCTTCTCCTTTCTCTCCACCCTGGCTGCCCTAGGCCAAGCGGCTTTCCCCTTCACTCCCTCTCACAATCTGAGTTCTGCCTCGAAGCCATCCAACCATCAACTAAAACTTTCCCAAACCATGAACCAAATTAAATATCTCCTTTAAGATATGGATGTTGGGTATTTTGTCTCAATAATGAGAAAAATGGCTAGTATAACTAGCTAACTGAATAATGTGGTAAATAGATTAGTAATGTGCAGCGTATATCTTTTTTTTTTTTTTTTTTTTTTTGCATTTTAGGGAAGGGTGTTCAGGGTCTCACTACTAGATTGGACTTGTAGAGATCTGCCTGTTTATAACCTCCCAAGAGCTGGGATTACAGGCACACATCACCATGCCCAGTCTCAATTGCTGTCTCAGCACACCCCATGGGCAGGGCCAGCTATACATGGTCTATCTTTCTTTTTTTTTAATTTATTTTTTATTTTATTGAAGTACAAATATCAATCAGACAGTTTCAAGACACCTTAACAAGACAGATTCATTAAATTAATACACTGCAGACTGTTTTCATTATGTTTTGGTATTGTACAAGGTGCATACATGATATTATATTTGCAGATATTATTTTAGCAGATGTCTCTTATCAGTAAATTAAGAGTGTAGCTGCTTACTTATTTTTTATACCTGAATTATATCAAAAATTCAATAATTATTTTCCTAGTACATTATGAACTTTGTGTTGCTATAACAAATTCCTCAGTACTTTTTTTCAAATTTTTCTAAGTTTTTTTTTTTTCTTATGCTTCATTTTCTTTTTTTTTTTTTTTTTTCCAATATATCTGGTACACGATCTCACTACACAGCTCAGATTGCCAGTGATCCTCCTATTATCAGCCTGTCCAGCACTGGGATTACAGGTGTGCTCCACCATGCCTGGTCTCGGTGGCCAGCTCAGTGTGTCCAGGGCCAACATGGCATGTGGTACCATGGGTCAAATTCTGGACCCTACGCTTGCCTAAGTAGGTGCTTATTCTGCTGAGCTATCTCTCCAGACCTTAGGCTTCATTCTTAAGAGTATCTATTGTTATGTTTTCTTGGTATTTTGTGGTTCCAGGGATTGAACTCAGGACCCTGCACTTGCCAGGCAAATGCTTATTCTACTGAGCTATCTCCCTGGCCTGAAAGAGTATTTTGTTTTGATTTATTTTGTTTTGTTTTGTTTTGTTTGCAGTACCAGGAATTCAACTCAGGACCTTGTTCTTTCCAAGCTGTTATGCTTTTCTTTTTCAGTATTGTTATCAGTACTTTACAAGAAAAAGTAACATATTTTAGATTTCTAAGTTGGAAATTCCAGGCTTGTTTAGCTTCACTTGATGCGCACTTCTCACCACATCCCAGCATGAGTTGGTGTCACACAGAGGCATGCAAGCAAGATCTAGAAGTAGCCCAAGCCAGACTAGGACTTACTTTATAACAACTCGTTCTTGGAATACTTGATCCAACCCTGTAATCCACTTCCTCCAGATAGACATTAATCCCTTGCAAAGGTGACAGTCCCATGACCTAACAATTACCACCAACTTGGCCTTATCTCTTAAAGCTTCCAACTCTCAGTACCAGTAATTAGGTATCAAACTTTCAATACATGAATCCTAAAGGAGAAAGGATTATCATTATCATATCCAAACAATCGTAGGATATAATAAATATAAATTTAGTGACTAAACTTAATATGTAAAACAACTGTGTTTTCAGAGTACTCCTGTGACATATTCTGAAGAATAATGAAGCAGTATTTAACTTAGAATCTAAAAAAGTCTTGTAAAATTAATGTTCTTGAAATTTAGCATGAGTTGCTTCTTCAGGCCTGTCTATAATTACATAAAAGCAGTGGCTGAAGAAGATGATTTTAACCTTTGCTTTCTTTTGTTGTTGTTGTTGTCTTTTTGAGACAGGGTCTCACTATGCAGCTCAGGCTGGCCTTAAGCTCACTTTGTAGCTCAGGCTGGTCTCGAACTCACAACAATCCTCCTGCCTCAGTCTCCTGAGTACTGGGATTCAGGCATGCACCACCATGCCCTGCCCTTCACCTTTTCTTTCTATACCTGATAGCTTGGAGACTTCGGCCAGAGCCAACCAAAACATGAGAAAAATATTACAAGTGTAACTTGGCGCTAATGATGGAGAAAATGTCTCCTTACCACATCTTTTTTTAATTTTGTGTATTTGGTACAGAGTCTCACTATGCAGACCAGTGTTCTTCCTGTTTCAGCATCCCAAGCACTGGGTATATAGGTGTGCTCCACCACGCCCTGTCTTGGTGGCCATTCCAGTGCATCCAGGGCCAGCATGACATGTGGTGCCAGGGATCGAACCCTGGTCATTGCACTTGCCTTGGCAGGTACTTAGATCACTGAGCTATGTTTATGGCCTCTTATTTCATTTATTTTCTTCATTCCTTCCTTCTTTCTTTCCCTTCCTTCTTTCTTTCTTTCTTTCGACAGAGTCACACTATGTAATCCAGGCAGACAACTCACTACATAGTTCAGGTTATCCTTGAGCTTGTGGCAATTCTCCTGCCTCAGTCTTCCAAGTGCAGATATTACAAGCACTAGCCATTGTACAAGACTTCTCCAGGTCCTCGACTCATTCCAAGAAACCAATAATCCCAAAGTTACATTATTGGAATCAACCCATCAAGTTGATTCCAATCTACCACTTTCCATGCATCTACCATTTTCACCATTCCAATCTACCATTTTCCATGGTGAAAATAAAAACACTAAATTATACTTTTAATCATCGGGAAGTCAAGGCCCAGCCATGAAGATGGCATTTTGGAACCAAGAGAGCAACCCAGGGCCTCCCCCAGTTTTTATTCAGTGGGGGAGTGGCTTGAGAAGGATTGACTGAAAATTGTGGGAAGAAGGTAACCATCGTGAGCTGAGCTAGGTGGGAGGCTTATATTTACCTCCACCATATGCAGAGAGGATAGGTAGAGAAAGTAATCTGCATTATAATTGCTTAAGGCCAATTGAAAGATAAACAGAAGTCTTAGCGAGTTCTGTACATAAATAGGGTCAGGCTCAGTCAAAATGGAGACAATCACTCTTCTTTCAAGGAGAACTGCTCGGGTGATCCTCCACATTTCCCCCTTCTTTGCTTTGAGGAGGCTGGAGCAGTGTTAGTTCTGGCCACATAGCCCATAGCAGTTGTTTGGCTGAGAATCCCCTGTGACACACTCTTGTGCTGTTCTCTTTTGTCTTGGTCTTGAGGTGTGGTCCATACTGGAGTGTCTGTCTCTTCCCAGTTGTAAAGTCACCTTGCCTTCTATCTTGTCTCCTTGAGGGCCTGTCCCTGTCTGACTTCCTAGAATATTTCCATCTAACTTCGCTGCCTATAACATTCCCCCTTCTGAAGAAGTAACCTGAACTGCCATGAAGGAATTGTGGGCTATGACTGCTCTGGCTTGTTCAGGCTGAAAGGGGTCGTAGTTGTGAATCGGCAGTCAGATATATTCTTCAGAGGTTCTATCCAAAGGCCCTCAATAGACACCAGGCATTTTCATTACAGCTTTGAATCTGGAGAAGACAAAGCCAAAGAAAATATTATACATGGGGCAAATAATAATAAGATAATTGTGAAAAATATGAGTTTGAACCTTTTGTAAGTCCATTCCCTGGTATTTCTCAAATGTGGAGTTTAATCTCTTTTATCTTCCATGGTCATTGTCTCAAATAAACTGGCCTACTCTTATGTCTCATCAATTTTATTATTATGTGTGGCACATTTATTGCCAGAAATAGGGAAAACACCAAGTACCCTCCAGTTTATAAGTGGGGTCATTGGCTGGGTAACTACCAACAAATCTGTATAAGCATCTATTAAAAGTTTAACAGGCTTTCTCCTTATATTATCAGTTAACATGGGTTCCCTCAGGCTGAGAGGGGAAGACCCATGACCACTTCAGTCTGAAACTTCCTCTGACTCCCATTGTAAACACTTTCCTTTTCTTTCTCTAGCAGCTTTGAACATTTTTTGCTGGAAACGTCCCTTCTCTCTGTCTGGATCTAGGAAAGCATAACTTTTTCCCCATTTCCAGACTGGTCTTTCCTGTAGGCTGCTAATACCACTATTCTCATTTTCCATCTATAAATTCATTCTGTATCCTTTCTACTATGACACACTTCAACTCAGAAAAATTTATTCCTGTAAACTCTTCTAACTTCTGCAGCTTGTGTCAGATATCTGGGGCTCACTGAGCAAGATATAATTTTTAGTTTTAAGACCTTAAGATGTATCTCTATAAATAAAAGCTGGTGGATCCCAGTTGAAGCAATCTTAAACTAGCATATTTGTTATAGACTTTACCTGCATGATTGCCTGGGTTTTAATACCTTTTAAGAAATAACAAATTTTTTGAGAGATTAGAACGTATAGTCAAAGCATGAACATTTGAACTAACAAGTACACTTATAAACTTTGAAACCTAGCAATAATAACTTACTAGCTCTTAGACCTCTTTATTCATGGAGTCTGACAGTTTGTTATTTCTTAATAGGCCTAGGAATGGGCTGACAAGTGGGACATGATGATTTGTCTAGCTTGTGCTCTGATCATTTTGCATTCCTTTTGCAAAGGTTTAGAATTTTGAAAAACAATTTTATAGGGCTGTCTTGTTCTATCAAAAGTGAAAATCAGATTTATAGTGACATCTATATTATGATTAACCGATGACAACAAACCTAGGAGACTAGAGCACGATCTAATAAGACCAAGAAAGAATGTACTACTTCTACTTAATACAGCTCCTAGAAATTCTAAAAGCAGTTGCAATAAAGTAGGTTTAAGATGACTCAGTTGCAGTTTTCTCTTAGCAATGTTGATGAAATCCTTAACTTTTCTTATGGAGTATCAATGGCCTTCATTATAAATTCAATTTTATATCTTTTTTGTTCAATTAAAAGCAGAATTGTAAGAGTACATCACTGCAAGTTGTTAACTAAGCCCTTGTTTTCTTGATATTCCATCTTCACCATCATCTTGCCATTTGGTAACACACAGCTCTGAGGCTCCAAAGTAAGAGAGTGTCCCATTCTTTGACGAGGTCTATGCACCATAGATTGACTGGAATGGGTGCAATAAATGGTGCTATAATATCTTCCTGTCCATCAGGGGCAATGTATGAAAGAGGCAGCACACTGTGTGAGACAGACTGAGGAGATCCTAAGCCTATCAGAGCTGTAGAGGCAGGTCCAGTTGGGCAAGCAGACAGCCAAGATCGTCTATTGATTATAGTGACATCAGCTCCTGAATCCATCAGTCCAAGAAAAGATTTCCCTTTAAACTTAATGTCACAAATAGGTCTAGGAACCAAAATACTCTGGGAAAAATCAAATTCTTTGCTTAAAGGCTCATTCCTACTAGGTTCATATGTGGAGTTAAGGACTGGAGTAGTAACTTCAGTGAGAAATAAATTTGGCTTTTCTCCCCGACCCTGACAAATTAAGGCAAGAAGCCACTGGTAAATCTAATTTTGAACTCTGAGTGGTTCTTTGTATAAGACACCTAAGGTCTTGCACCCACCCTAGCAGTGGGATCATTTGTCTGATTTGAACTGGATATAACTGGCTTAACTGGGTCCAAATCCCTGGATTTACTGACTGACCCTTCTTTTGTTATTGCTACTGAGGCCAACAGTTTGGGCAAATGGTTTATGTCTATGTAGGACTGTGCCATTTTTATGAAACTTAGATTTATAATCTTTTGCCCAATGAAAACCTTTCATGCAACATGGACACCAAGTACCAGGTAAATTCACTGAGGGGGTTGGTGCCTTTGTAGGCCATTCACAGTGCCTGCGAGTGTGTCCTTGCTTGCCACATCTAAAACATTTAACCATATAAAATTTATTAGCGAAGTATTGAGATATAGCTTGTGCCACTAGAGCAGAAGTGTAGGCAGTAGAACCAATATTTTGCCATGCACGAATATAAGCAGATAAATTCTTTGTATGAAGTACTGGGGCTAAGGCACTTTTACATTTATCATTGGCATTCTCATATGCTAATTGATGAACAAGCATTTAGCTTCAACATTGTGAGGAATCTGCTTACTTGTAGCCTCTTTTAGCCTTGCTACAAACTGGGTGTAAGTTTCTCTAGGACCTTGGAGTACATGGGTAAAGTATTTATTAGGTGTGTCATCCTCTGGGACAGAAATCCATGCATGGTGTAGCAGCTCTTTACACTGCATGAAAAGAATAGGCGGAGCCTGAGCTTGAGCTTTTAAGTCAGCATATGGACCTGAACCAGATAACATTTCATGAGTGATAGCTTTAAGATTTTCATCTTCACTATTTTGATTACTCTGTGCCTGTTCCGATACGAACAGTCTTAACTCAGATTCAAAATGTAGGAGTTGTGGGGGGCGACAGACATGTGCGAGCAAGATGTGCTACATCACTTGGTGTCATTTGGAAGCCTTGAATTATGTTATCCAAGCAACCAAGTGTGTAAGGGCCTTGGACACCATTGTCTAACACACTCTGTCTTAATTCTTTCAGGAGCAAAATGTTAAAGGCCCCATGAGTACTGTGTTTTTGAGTAGGGTGTTCTGGATCTGTCTCCTCAAGGACAGGAAAGCACGTTGTCTGTGGATATAACCTCATGTCACTGTACTTTGGCCTCCTTAAGGGTGGGGAAGGAGGAGGTTCATTCTTAACCTGATGGTTCTGTATGCCTGAAGGAAGGACTGTAGGGAGTGGAGTAGCTTTGGGGAGAACAGGGAGAGGATTATCTATATTCTTTAAAAAGGCTTCCTTGTTTTCTAGAAGCCCATTAGGAAAGTCCTGTCCCAGGTGATCCAACTCTTTTGTTATAGTTCCATCAGGGCTCTTCTCAATTACAATACCCTTGTTTACTAGCCTCAGGTCAGCATTCTTTGAATGCCTTTTATAAGCTGTTGCTGATTTGCATTCCTTCCTGGACTGTTACTTTGGAAGGATCAGATAGCTCCCTTCACCAGGTTATACATGGCTATAGTTTGTGGGGGAAATGTTCTTTTCTGAGTTTTGGCTACATAGAAGCTTTTACTTATTTCATCCCAAATGCTGAGATCCAGATCCAATGTACCAACTTTGGGAAAAGACAGATAAAATTTAACTATGTCATGGAGTAATCTAAAAATTTGCTTAGCCGGGCGTGGTGGCGCATGCCTGTAATCTCAGCACTTGGGAGGCTGAGGCAGGAGGATTGTTGTGAGTTTGAGACCAGTCTGAGCTACAAAGTGAGCTTAAGGCCAGCCTGAACTGCATAGTGAGACCCTGTCTCAAAAAGACAAAAAGAAATAAAATAAAATAAAATAAAAAAATAAAAATTTGCTTAGATGGCACCTTAATACCAGCATCTTTTAACAGTTTCATAATCAATAAACTAAATTTTTTCTCTTCTGTGGATAAAGACTGAGCTTGCCCTCAACGAATAGATTAAGTATAGTACTCATACTTGCGTCTGAGCACTATAATTAATAAAATGCTCCACTTACCTCTAAATTGGTCACTCAAGGTCCAGTGGGTCATCTGCATGTGATTCTGCTAAGTGGTCATTGTTTGAGAAGGTCGCGTGTTCTGGCCACATTGAACGCCAATTGTAGGAAACTTTTCCAGGTCCTCGTCTCATTCCAAGAAACCAATATTTGTTATCCTAAAGTTACATTATTGGAATCCCATCAAGTTGATTTCAGTCTACCACTTTCCATGCAACCCATGGCAAAAATAAAAATACTAAATTATATTTTTAATCATCGGGGAGTCAAAGTGCTCTAGGCCCAGCCATGAAGATGGCTTTCTGGAACCAAGAGAGCAACCCAGGGCCTTAGCCCAGTTTTTATTCAGTGGGGGAGTGGCTTGAGGAGGATTGACTGAGAATTGTGGGAAGAAGGTAACCATTGTGAGCTGAGCTAGGTGGGAGGCTTATATTTACCTCCACCATATGCAGAGAGCATAAGTAGAGAATGTAATCTGCATTATAATTGCTTAAGGCCAATTGAAGAATAAACAGAAGTCTTAGCCAGTTCTACATAGATAGGGTCAGGCTCAGTCAAAATGGAGACATTCACTCTTTCAAGGAGAGCTGCTCAGGTATTCCTCCACAAGCCATCATGCCCATCCCCATTCTATTTCTTAAATCCATTTAACAGGAATTATCAGTCTATCCCTCAATATGTTCTCTCAATGCTGCATATAGAACAGAAAAAGAGAAACCCAAGCCCTCATAGTCTCACATTTCAGTGGATTAGGCATTCAAATCTCTGTAACTATAATACAGAGTCACTATATCTTTTATTACTTTTAAATTTTCTAAATTCTGAGTTATTTCTTCTAGAGTTAAAGTAAAATCTGCCTTACCCAACTCCCTTGTAACCAAGGCATAAGCATAATTATGTGTTACCAACCTCTGTGCAGAAGTGAATAGTTGTATGGGCTAAAACAAAAGCATAACAGCATGGAAAGCACAAGGTCCTGAGTTCAATACCTGGTGGGCACGGGCAGAGACCCCAGCACATTGAGATGGTAATAGAGGAAGTCCAGGCTTCAGAGTCCTAGCATGTGTCATGGTTTCAGAGAAGTCATACCATGAGTTCGTGAGATGCTGGTAAGTGGTTGCTGGTTTAGTAACCTGAAGTTATATCTTTAGCTCCCATGGAAATCCTGACAGATGACTGTAATATTTAACAATTTACATGCCTTCTGATATCAAAGTTTCAGAAGTATATTAACATTATAACTGATGCTCCATTGACACTTTAAAAATGACTTTTTTATAGAAAAAGCATTTGAGTATTAAGAATTTCAGCAAAAGAGTTACAAAATTTAAAATTATTGTGTGTGTATGTGTGTGTGTGTGTGTATTCAACATTTTTTTCTCATGTTCTATTATCTGTGATCATATAGTACTCTTTTGAGTACTGCAATTTTTGACTTGTGAACTTGATTTATTAGATGGATTACTCCCACTCTCAAATCACATGATTACATTCTCCTTGTTCTAATAGACCCAAAATGTCCTTCTCCTAAAGCTGTATTTTTAAGAAAAATATTTATAAGACGTAAACATCTTTGTCATGTGTATTTATTAAACATTACCTGAAGGTTTCCTTTGTCCCTTTGTTCAACAACTGACAGATTTTCATATGCTCTGAAATTAAGAAGTATAGTAATTCCTTGGTTCACAAATGTTTCTGTCTGCACAGTTGGATTTGAAAACAAAACTGGTCAACAGAATTATGCTTCTGTTCACAAACTCTTTATATGGAGACAAACACAACCAATGCCATCTTCCTCACACACACTAATGGAACCATCTTCCACAAAGTTGTGAAACCAATTGTTTGCAAATAAAGATTATCCCATATAGAAATTAATTGCACTGCTAGATTCTTTTAAACCTGTCACTGAGACTGTCTTCTAGAGTTTGTGTGCCCCTGCGATGGAGTAACTGGTTAGACAGAGAGTGATCTATTTTGATAGAATACTTTGAGGGAGTCTCAAAGGTCAAGGAATATGGGGACTGAGGCATCACCTATGAAAACAAACTGAAATATGAGAAGCTGAGTTGGAGAACATTTTAAGTGAGTGATAATTACATACAAAATGCTGAAAGAAAATGATGATCTTAGCTTGTTTCAAGAAAAAAGGTCAGAGCGATGGAGGAGAGAGACTAGGAGAACCGACCCAAGTTGGGGCGAGATACCAAAATGAAATAATATGGGATCTATTTGAAAAGTAAGTTTATATCTGAGTTAAATTGAAAAGAGAACCCAGAAAAAGTTTTACAAAGTATAAAAATTTTATAATCTGGCTTATATTTTGAAGATATAAGTTTTGACTTCTAAATAGAGAAACCCAGATGCAATAATAGAGTCACTGTGAGAGTGTACATGAGAAATAATGCTAGATTAGACAAGTAGGTAATACAAAACTTCATTTGGAGACCGATCCCACATTATTTAATAGTGGATTAAATTTACAAGATGTCCAAGAGAGAATCTGTGCCTGGCAACCTGGATTGATGATACAATTACTATTTATCAACATGGAAATTACTGAAAAATGACAATTCTTGGGAAGAAACTTTATTTTGGACATGCTGAATAGTTATGAAAGTAATATAAGTAGATTAAATTCTACTAAAAACAAGCCTTGGACTGAAGTGGTAGCTCAGTGGGACAGCTCTTTCCTAGCATGGGCAAAGGCCTAGGTTCAATCCTCCATGGAGGATTGAATTAAAAAATTTGAAAGTACTTGACATAAAAATGTGCCAAAAACAAAATAGAAAATAAAGGTTAAAGTAATGTGACAATCTATACATCTGAGAAATTCAAACAAAAGGAGTACAGTGCTGACAACATAGAACTCAGACAAAAGTCCTTAAGTTCACGGGGATCTGTGGTGGCATATGCAGCCAAGAGGCTTGCACCCAAGCAACTTCATTTCTCTTAATCATCAAAATTAATCAAAAGGAAAATATCAAATAATTTCAAATTTTACATTAATAGCTGCAAAGTTAACTTTACAATTCACATTTTGAACTGCTTATTAGCAATGGGGGATAAATACATCACAGAAAATAATTAATTCCAAAATGCAACATTACAAAAATCAATTTTTCTATAAATGCATAAAAAAAAATTCATTTAAAAGTAAATAAATAACACAATACAACCACAAGCATTAAATTTCATTCACTATGAAATACATGTATATAAAATCTCTTTTTAATATTTTTAATCTTATTTTGAGAAGTAAAAAGCGAAGCAAAAATAAATAGCAAATGCAAAGACAGAAGCAGGGTAAGACACAATATATACATTATAGTTTTTCTCATCAAAAATAGAAAAATAACAATTGCAGAATCTCTCATGAATAGTATCAAGTAATTTTTTATGTTAGGCTTTTTGAGACAGACTCCCTCTATTTTTCAGGTTTGTCTCACACTCACTCTGGAGTCCAGCTCAGGATGATTCTGTGCCTCAGCTTACCCACCTGGCTCCCCATAATAACGTTTAGATCAGAAAAAAAACCATAAAACAATTATACACTGTAATGAAAAAGAGTACTACAGAGTTTATGGTAAAGGAATTTCCATTAAAAAGAATTCTTAGAAATAACTATTAATATTAATTTGAAGACATAGAAATTATTATGCATTAAACAAATCAAAAGAATAACTTTTAAAAAGGAAAAAAGTGATCTACTGGGGACAGTATAGATTACTTCTAAATAGTGTTAGAAAATTTTTCTGTATACACAAATGAGTGCATACATGCTCTCTCTCCTCTCTGTCTCTGTCCCTCTCTCTCTTTCTGTCTCTGTCTCTCTCTCTCTCTCTCTCCCCCTCACACACACATGCACACACACACACACACACATACACACACCCATGCCTCATATCAAGTTTTGGTCAATGATAGGGAATATAAAGGTTTTAGGCCACTGTGAGCTGACTCCACACCAGAAAGAATGCAGCACAGTAGGTTTATTTAAACTAGACCAACATGTGAATAATGCACTGTGCTAAATTTCAACTGCTGCAGCCACTCTGAGTGATGGGAATTTTTCAGCTATCTTATAATCATGTGAAAGCTAGAGAAGAGAGGAGCTGAGGATACAGAAACACCTTCTAGGGAGCATCCTCAGTGGCCCACCTCCCACCAGGCCGCATCTTCTCCTGAAAGCATACCGGCTACATTTTATTCTATCTAAAATGCCCCCCCCCCAATTTTTATGTGCTGTGAAGTGCCTGGGTCATAGACGTGCCACACTCATCTGTCTGCCCTTCTCCCATAGTTGGCCAGCTTTTAAGAGAAGATAGGCTCTGGTGGGAGGTGGGTCCCTGAGGGTGCACCCTATAGAAAGTGTTTCCTCCGCTCCTCTCTTCTCTAGCTTTATGGCTACTGTGGGTTGAGTACTTTTTCTTGCACCATGCTCTTCTGCTGGATTCTTTCTGGTGTGGAGTCAGCACAGAGTGGACTAAAATCATTAACCAGGATAAATTTATCCTCCCTCAAGTTGTGGGTGCTAGACAAACTTTGTCCCAAGCACAAGAATCTGGCTAAAATGCCACTCTTATTCCTTTCGTTAGCTAATTGTTCTTTTCCGACCTCCCAACTTTAATTACAGTTGATCAAGAAGTACTGAATTTTCTGTCACTAATCCTAGTGAGGACCTGATTTAGAAGCACACAAATAATATCTGAAAGGTTTGAGAATAGATGATTTTATTTTTGTACAATAAAATGTAGCAAAATGTCAAACAAAAATAGCTGAGAGAGCACAGGCAGGAGAGGAGAGAGGAAGACAAATCAGCAACTGATTAAATTTTGCTGGTTCTTTTTTCTGTAGATGGTCCTCTTCCTTCCACTGGGATCTGTGCTCTAGGAGTCTGATCTTTATGGACAGGGTCAGTTGCATGAGCACCTTCTGGCATCCAATTTAAGTTCGTGCAATGGGAAAACTGGGGCATCAGTGGGGGAAGCTTCATTCTGCGCTGACCTTATTCGGCGCTTGCTGGATATTTCCATCCACTAAGCAGTTGCTGGGTCTTCCTGTTCACTATCCCAGCCTGAGAGTAATACTAGTGTCTGACCCTTGAGCCCGCACTTCCCTCAGCCCCTTTCCCTGTTGTTACCTGGGCTAACGAGTTCTCTCGCTCTGGCTCTTGTGGTTGTTGTATATCTGTATCTCATTGTGCTTTACTTTGCAATTCCCCAATGAATTAATTACTTTAGCCATTTGGATATTATTCCTATTAATCATTTATGGACTCTTTGTATTCTTTTGTAAAAGGTCTGTCTTTGCCTGTTCTGTTTTACATCACATTGTCATTCTTGTAGTACTTTTGTAGGACTTCTTCATTGGACACCTCTTGCAGGGAACTGAACAAATATGAGCTGATGCAAGTAGATGCATAATTAATAAATGTGTGCTGGGAAGACAAAGCAGGACACAAAGCAGGACAATTTTAAGTTGTGTTTTGGAGAAAAAAGGTTAGGGACTGTCAGAACGAAGTGCCACAAAGTTAACTTTTCATCTTCCTCACTGGAAAGAAAAGAGATAAAATTTCCGAGAAAAATAAAAGAAAATGAGAGTAAACATAACATTTAAAGTATACAGTAAATGCCAGAAAATAAGAAATACTAAAAATCTGAAGCCAAATAGCTCAAGTAAGTAGAAATAGATTTTGAAAAATGAGGGGGATTTTTTTGCTACTATGTAACTATAGTTTTTAGTCATTTAATTATAATTATTTATTAAGAAAAACAGTGACTTGAAAGATGAAAATAAACTTTCCTATGTAAGAAAATGTTTCAAGGCAAAAAAAAAATCATGTTTTTTCTTAAAAAAAATTGAAATGTCTAATTTTTGCCCAATTTGACTGCTGAAAGATGAGATGAAAACCAATAGTATATTGATATCAAAACAGTTTGAACTGAAGCATAGGACTGAGGCCAAAGGTCAGCTTCTATGTACTGGAATACAGCCCAAGTAAATCGCATTTGGTTCATAGAACAAAACTATGGTTGAAAATGGGACTTTCAATATTATATTTAAGGTGTTGTTATTTGACCAAACTTTACAAAAATAAGCATTGAAGATATGCAGTTCCTTACTGCCCTCTGCTGTGTGTGAGGTTGGACAGAAAAGAACTATTACATAATCACTTACGACTGCCACAGCCATTCTTTCTGTAAAATATATGTAGTGAATCTTACTGAAATTGAGTCTTTTGCCTACATTGCTTGTGTGTCTAGAATGTCCTCATACTTTGAAAGGGAAGATGGCAATTAGAAAGTATTCATCAGTCAAGGAAATGGTGCCAAAGCAACTACCATTGCAGAGATAGGCTCGGAAGAAAAAGGTTTTGTTACTGAGGAGCCAGCCTACTACATTCTGGTAGATGGGTAGTATATCATCATAAGAAGAGCATTTAGGGAACATATATCCCAAATAGCCAGCAAGTGACAAAACCTAGGAACAATGAGGTTCATTTTAGTACGTATAGAAAGCCTCCATTTGTAAGAGGGGAACGGAAGGTCCTTCTCACCAACAAGAGCTTACTAAAGAGGGGGTGAATATTAAACCACAACTTGTCAAACATGCAAAGATTTGCTAGCAAACATGGAGTTATCCAACCTAGTCATGCCAAGTGAGTGGCTGCTCAGTCCTCAGGATTCCCACACTAAACAGGAAGCCAATCTCTTAGCAGAAACTTTTTAGTGAGGCCACAGAACACCTCCTCACTGAAACAGCATGAAGTGTGGGAGGGCAGAGAGGGACAGACCAAATATTATAGAGACAGTGCCACATCCCATTCCAAGACAAAAATATTTTCTTACATTGACACAAATAACATATCATGTCTAATAAAACTAAAGGTTATTTCTGAATACAGTGGCAATCCAAGTCCTTTAGTAAATTATAAATATAACTACCATGTTTTTCAGTATCTAAACTGTGTCTCTCAGTGCTCTACTGGTGATGCCCTGACTTCATGAGTGTTCTTCAGATAGTAGGGATTTCCTGCATTAGTTGGTAAACATGTTGGGAATATGTATTATTTTGAGGGATGAAATTACCTTTTAAGCAGCTCTCAAGCTTTTTGTCCAAATAAGAAAACAAAATAAGTGTGAAGACACTGGATTGAATGAAACAGCCCTTTTATGCTTACCTGCTGACCATTCATTTCTCTTCTGGAAATATTCATGCATTTTACCTGTTTTTTTCTTGTATTTTCTTGGTACATGTCTGCAGTCCTAGGTGATCATATTCCTCCTAGGCACCAACTTAACTCTCTTTTCATTCTACTTCCCTCTCTCCCCCATCTTCCATCTCTTGATTCACCTTCCTTTCTGCAAAGATCACACATTAAAAGCCCTAGTGTTGAATTTTGGCCATCGATGCTTCTGAATTCTTTACGTATTTTAGATGTCAGTACCTTACCAGCCATATGGTTTGCAACTATTTACCTCTGTCCCATTGGCAGCCTTCCCACATAGTTGCTGTTCTTTATTATGCAGAAACATTGCCACTTGATGAAGTCCTACTGGTTTATTTTTGGGGTTTGTATATCTTGTGCTTTAGAAGTCATAGTTGTAAAATTATTGCAAAGCCAAGTGTCATAAAACATTTCCCATTTTCTTATAGAATGTTTGTGGTTACTGGTCTTATTTTTAAGCCTTTAATCCATTTGGAGTTGTTCATTGTATATTGTTTATGATGAGTCCAATTTCATTCTTTTGCATATAAGTGTAGTTTTCTGAATGAAATTTATTGAAGAGATTATCCTTTTACTATTATGCATTTTTGGAATCTTTGCTGGCATGGCTTTATTTTTGTCTATTACTCTGTTCCACAGGTTTATGTGTCTCTTACTCACCAGAACTATACTGTGTTGATTACGATTTTTCATAATGTATTGGTAATTATCAGTAATCATCAAGGAAATGGAAGTCAAAACACCACACATTTTAGGATGACTATTATCAAAAAGTTAAAAGATAATAAAGACTCACAACGGTGTGGAAAAAAGGGATCTAGGTATGCTGTTGATAAAATTCCACATTGGTGCAACCATCCTGGAAAACATTATGGAGGTTGCTCAAGGAAACGAAAAGTGAATCTACCATATAATACAGCAAGGCCACTGATGAATATTCATCCAAAGGAATTAGAAGGGCCAGCAAGATAGTTCAGTGGACTAAAGCGATTGGGTTCAATCCCAGCATGCAGTGCCAGCCCCGCCCCCAGGGCATGCTGAACAGAGATTGAGACTGGGCATGGTGATGTGCACCTGTAATCCCAACACTTGGGAGACTGAAAGCAGGAGGATGATTATGAGTCCAATCTGTGTAGTGAGACCTGTAGACTCATTTAAAAAAAATGAAGGAATTTGAATCAGTATATTTAAAATATCAATATTCCCATATTCATCATTATTCCTAAATGACAATATGGAAATACTTGCTTTCATTGCTAGATTAATAGACAAAGAAAATACAACATGTGTATAGATTATGTAAGTAAATGTGAACATTGATTGTTATATAAAAATAAGTAAATATACAAATATAGATTTAAAAAGTGACAGTACACATACCATGAAATACTATTCAGCCTTAAAGAAATTCTGTGATGGATAAATGAATCTAGAGAGGACATTATACTAAGTGAAATAAGCCAGACAGAGAAAGAGAAAGTCTACATTATCTCATTTATATATGGCATCTTACTAAGTCATACTTTTAGAAGCACAGTAGAAGGACAATAGCTAGTCTGAGGTAGTGGGAGGAGGAAGGAAATTTTGATCAAAGGCTATGATTTTCAGTACAGATAAGTGAGTTTTATAGATAAAAAATGCAGTATGGTGATTAATTATGTTTAATAATAATGTAACATAGATTTAAACTTTTGATGTGTTTAGATCTTAAATTGCTATCAAAGAAATTACATAAAGTGATGGATATTTTAATTTAATCACAAAAATCACATTCTAATGATTATTTTAACTTAGCTTTCTATATCTCAAATATATACAATTTTCATTCCTCAATTATATGTTCATTAAGGTGAAGAAAGAGAAACAAAACAGACAGAATTAAGAAACCCTAATTTACCCTCTGGAATTCTCATGTTCTCTTTCTGCAAGGTGACTGACCTAACTTGCTGAAAGGAGAAAAGGATGACTTCTCTGAGTATACAAAAAGAGAGAAAGAATATAGAATGTTTACTATAGTATTCCTTCCTTATAAATCTTTGATATTTCACAGGTATTTATTTATGTTTACTTTAACATCGTGTCTGGTAGAAGAACCACGAAGAAACTTTTTTAAGGCTAGCAGGACTTATCCCTCTCCAGGAGAAGTCTTTGAGGATTGGTATCTTGTTGTATGATCAGTTCTCACATGTAGACAGCACATTATTATTACCAACATGTGGTCACAAAAAATAATGAAGCATTTTGTACAATACTGGGAAATTTAGTATATTTTCACAAGATAACCAGCAAGGAAAGTACAATTACTAAATGAAGGGCTGGAGAGATAACTTGTCAGTATAAGCACCTGCCTGGGAAGAGCAAGGACTCAGGTTCAATTCTTGCTACCACATGCAGTGCCGGCCCCAGAAACCCAGGCATGCACTGAAACAGAGCACAATGGCATTTGCCTGTAATCCCAGCACTGGGGAGACTGAGACAGAAGGATCACTACAAGTCTGAGCTGCATAGTGAGACCCTGTATCAAATAAATAAACTTTTAAAATTACTAAATAGAACATTAAAAACAATATATGTAAGTATGCTGATTTAAAATACTAAGACAAAGTCAGAGTAATAGAGTTACCAACAAAAACTTGCTTGAGCTAGATTTGAAGCAGCACTTAAAGGTATAAATCTGACAGGACTGATAGAGTAGGATTGAAAAGTCACCCTCTACTGTGTAGAGAGATAAGAAATTCTTTAAGGAAAGATATAGGGACAGCAGAGAAGTCATGAAGGTGAGACCCTCTGGTGTAAGGCAAACCTAGTGGCTGGGAACGGCTGGCACCTACGATCCAAAGTGTGATCTAGACGTAGGCAACCCAATAACTCTGGAGTGAGGCCCTTCCACCCCTCTGGTGAAGATAACAAAGCCGCTTTCAAGTTAAAAAGTTTTAGACTGCATTAGTTATAAAGAATTAAATATGTTAAAATGATACTTGTAAAAGAATTTCTATTTGACTTGTAAGTATAAAAATAAAATTCTTTATGTATTGAAAATCAAGCTATTAATGTAGCACCTAAATACATGAAAGAAAGGCAGAAGCCAGTGCTAGAACAGGTAAAGGGATCATCAAAACTGAGTTGTTTCCTTGCCAGACAAAGGAAAATACAATAAAAAAAACCAAGGTACTGATAAATTTCACTGGATAATTAAAAGGTTTTAATATACTGGAAGCTGAGATCACTGTGAGTATACCAACTGACACTTTGAACATCATGTTTTGAGTAAGATGTGATGGGTCCCTAAGTCTGAACTTTGTTAAAGCAAGTATATCTTCTCTTCTCTTTTTTCTTTTCTTTCCTTTCAGAAATGTATTTTCAGCTAAGGGGCTTAGGGCACTTATAGTTCTTTGTCATTTACCACTTTTAGCTGGTGGGTCTTTCAAACTTATAACTATTCATTCCACTTCAAAGAACTGTTATTAAAATACAGCATTTAGTTTTGGCAACTTTTAGACTGATTTAAATGGAAAAAGTGTTTCATACATTGTGAATATTAAATAAATTAGATTTCTGCATGAATGCACGTCTCTAAAACATCACCTTCGCTATGACCACTTTCATGTTATGGAGCAAAACAAATAATTTTAATATAATGTGATTCAAAATGGGTATAATTTCTGATAAAAGTATGAGTAAACTTCCCAGTATGAAGTATGCTGACTAACATTTCACTACCTTGAATGGGGTGCAGGGTGGTGGTGTGGGCTCACAGCGTCCAGAATTGTCTCACTTGTGTGACTTAGAATAACTTGTTCCATTGGTCCTCATACACTTTATTCGATTTACCAAATCCATGAAGTCAAATTTAGATTCTCGGAAAAGGAACTGCATGACTAATATTGAAACTCTATACCTCTTTCCTTAACCAAAATAAGTTAGCCAATTTTACATTGCCTAACACTAACACTTACAAACTAAGGAAGTACATTTCTACCTTATTTAAAGGTGGAAATGTGATTTGTAACTCAACGCAATGATTCAACTTCCTAACACCTAGCATTCCCTAGGGAATAGCCTTCCTGGCTATGTGGCTAGTAGCGCTTTGAAGTAGAACCCTTCATATATAACTCCATTTTCTTTCAGAAACTCACACAATTAAAACTCCAGGGAATTATGTTATCAGCATAAGCAATAAAGAAAATACAAGAGTTCACCTTACATGCCCACCTAACCACTAATTTTCCATAAAAGACAGTCAATTAACGTAGGTGATCTGTGTGATCATAGAGGGTAGCCATGTAGCCTCAGACAATTTGCTTTGTCTTCAGGTGCCCTTGTTTCATTTTCAGTGTAAAGATTATAATATCTACCCATAGTGTTCTTTGAAGACTAAGACAGTTGGTATAAGTGCCTTGTAATAGAACTTAAAGATAGTAAGCACAAAATATCTTCTAGCAAATTCTACACATGCATACAACATCTTATTGCCCATAGCACCCAACTAGGAAAAATAATTTTCATGTGCATAATATTTTATTTTGAGAGATTGTGAATGATCAAATTAACTTCTGTGATAGAAGATTTGAGACAAAACAAATGTGAGAAAATACTTTGTTCTATGTATGGTTAGGAACCAAGCAAAATATAAAAGAATCTCTTGGTTTGATATATTCTGATTGCTATTTGTATGTATTTTTTGAAAGTAGTGGAACAATGATATGTGACATGCTGGAACTTATTTTACATGCTGTGTACAATCCTCAAATTTTCTAAGCTAATCGAGTATCATTCCTGTAGGGTAAAGAGTTGAACAAAAACCCTTTACATGAAAGACAGTAAATCACTGTAGGTGACCTGTATTATGCATATATTACCATGCATTTCTAGAGAGATTAACTACAGAAAATTTTATTGTCAGTTCAGTGAAATGAAGTCACTAGTAACTTCACTTGTTACTATGGAGAACCTAGGTAGAAAAAGCTGAAGCAAAAAGACTCTTACAATTTTAGCTTATCTTTGCTTTTTAGAGAAAGTATAATACTTAGCTGAATGCATCAGAGGAAAAAAGAATGATGGAAAAGTACCAGAGCAAAATTCAAAGGCCACATTTCTTGGAGTAAAGATAATTGCTCTGCCACTAAAACCACACCTTCCGAGGAAGAGATACTGTATTGTGAGGTCTCAAGTTGACCCAAAGAAAGCAAGCATGTTGGATTGAGTATTTGCCCAGTGTCCCTGGAGGAACACTGTGAGGCTTGAGAATCTTAGAAAACCTTGGGGGCCTTGCACCTACCAGCACTGTAGCTTTTATTCACACTCACACTCTTACACTCCCTGTGCTCCTGGGAAAGATGCAGATGTTCAACAGAAGAGAGAGAGAAAGTGAAGTTTCCAGCACTTTAGATCTGAAAAATGTGGTGTTGCTTTCCCATTGTTGAATCCAATTGTGTATTTTGGTTATGATGCATAAAACAGATTGTGAGAAGTCAACTCTCCAAGCTGTTCTGCTGAGCCAGGAAAAAAAAATCTCTCAGTTGTTGAAAATAAGTTTTACGACTTCAGAAAATAAGACTTAGTTATCTAAAATATTTTAAGCCATAAATCGTAATCTGATAGTATATACTAACAAAAAATAGCCACAAAGTCTCAAAATCAATATGTCTAAAATCATTAGCATAGTTTTAAAGTTATGGCTCCTATCCAAGGAGTTAATAAAGACAAGCAAATAAGCAAAGAAATGACGATTTTTCTAAACTACACAAAGATAACTCTGGTGCACTTTCTGTAAATTAAGTATTGTTAAAAAAAGTTAAAATTCTGATTCTTTTTCTGTGAAAATCTTCTTCAAGACTTATTTTAGGTGATGTGAGAAATACCTTCTCTACTAACATACAGTAAGCAAAACACAGAATATGAACAGTCACATGAATACCCATCAGGACTCAACTCTTGTCTCCAAATCTCTATCTAAAGGCATTAGGGTGTCTCATATAAAATTTAGCCCCTCAGTTCTAGTCATCTGCCTAATCTAAGTGTGGGGTGCACTTCCCGGTCTTACTAGATTCTTTCCAGAGTTCAACCTTAGAGCTAAAAACCCATTCATAAACCATTATTAAGAGCACCAATATCTCCAGTCCTTCTATATGATGCTCAATTGAATTAGTGTCCTCAGCCTGTCACCTCTCTTTCTGTGGCGACATGACTACTCAGTCACCATTATTATATGAGATGAGATAAATTATTGCTGCATTCCTACTCAGTTCATGTGTGTTTCATTCATGCTGGGAAACACCTATTAAAAAGTTGCAGAAACCTCCATGTTTTGTAGCTTTTTCTGTACCCACATACTAAGTCACTCAGTCCCTGGTCTTGAAAATATCCCCAACATCCCCATCTGATGTAAATTTCAAAATCTGCTGTGCCCTTGTATAAATAGGACTTACTGATAAATGTGGACTCCTGTTTCCAGACTCTCTCAGGATGGATTACTGTCACCATTTCTTTTGATGAGGACCTTTTGGGGGAAGGGCCTCACTTAAATTGTATCTGTATGTCAGTTCTCAGTATAGTAGTGTAGGCTTGTCTTTTTCTGCCACCCAGGAGGCCAATTCCCCTGCAACTGAGTACACTCATGTATTCCTAGGAAACATAAAAATATGAGGTGTTATTCAACCACAAAAATTCAGATAAGTACACCTTCAGGCATGAGTTTCTTCTTCATACAGTGAGATCAGAAGCTCTGCTTTTCATCTCTTTTTCACTTTTCTCATCCTGATACAAAAGTATTAATTCATGCCTCTCCTAGCACTAAATGCATATTTATAAACAGTAAAACATCCTATAAAAGTGTAAAGAGAGAGGAAGTTAGAAAAAGCACAAGGAAATCCAGGAGACGTACCTAGGTACTAGCAGTGCTTACACTGTAAATATTACTGGAGGGAACATTTAAGAAAATTTACACTTTTTAATATAACTGCAAAATAGTGTAATTGAAACTGAGTTTTGCTTATTTTAGTGACTTGGGGAGATAGCACTGAAGAACCATAGTGATTTAGACCATTCCACTAAGGTACACATTTTTACTCTATAAAAGGTACTCTGTGCTGAACACTTTTTCTTGATATGAAATAATATAAATATAAACATGTTTGTCATAGATCAATTTGAATTAAAATATTTAATGATGACTAGAGTGTTACTACTTTAACCCATTTTTTCTATCCCTATGTGACATCCTCAAACTACAGATAAAATGTGATTTAGTTGGATATTTGTCAGCTCCTAAAGTTGTCTGTATTGCAAGTAATAAAGGAGCCCCTTTCCTATAAATTCAAACATGCTGCTCTCATTCTATTGTGCTTAGGACATGGTAAAATAGTAGGATGAGCTGCCTTAAATGAACCATTTCATTTTGTGGAAAGAAAAAATATTCTACCTACTTCAGACCTGCTATCTTCAAAGTAGTTCAATTTCATGTTTATACTAATCACTTCTGTCTCTCTCTTTCTCTCTGTCTCTCTTTCTCTCTCTCCTTCCATGTTTCTCCCTCTCTCTCTCTCCTCTATCTTGTCCTGCCTTCCTCTTCTCCTCCCTCTCTCATTCTCTCTCATGTTAAGTTTCTCAAGCAAAACCTCTAACATAAAGGTCAAGTCGGAAAAAAAATTATTACAGTTATCTTGTAAGCAGCAAAATGCAATGTCTTACTTTGTTTTTAGATGATGCAAATACTTAGTAGATTTCTTTGGAAGGCACAACTGATACAGTGAGGTGCACAGAGTTAAGAGATTTCAGTGATCAATTTCTCAACCTGTCTTTAATCTTACTTTCTAGTTTCATTTAAAGCAAATAACTTCCTAACAGAGAAAAGTATGTGCTTCCATTTCTTACTCCAATTCAAACTCATTTTGGGTAAAAGAAAAGAAACATGGTCCTAGGAAAGAAGGCTTGAAATTTGATCACCTGCAGGAATGTTTGTTGATGGTTAAGCTTACAATTTAAGATGGAAGAGAAGAAGATGTTCGTTGCCATAATATTTTCCCCTTTTTAGTATTCTCTGGTCTGCTGTATATAATAAAAATCCATGAACTGTGAACTTTTTCTGTGAATACCAGTCCTAGTGAAAAATGGCATGGGAGACAAAGAATGAAGCCAATGGAGAAGACATCTGAGGCCTCAGACAAAGGGAGCCCAGGATTGGATTGAGGGGAGTCTTACAAGGCAGACCAGAGGTTCTTTGTCCAGACTGACTGCTCACATCCTTTACTCATATGGAACACTCGCTGTGAGCTGGCTTAGCCCATTACATGCTGAAATGCAGTAGCATAACCTGGGGAATGTAGAGACCATAGACATTTACTCTTCACAGTTCTGTGGGCTGGGAAGTTTGGATTCCAGATGTTGGCAGATTTGGTACCAGGGAGGCCTTATTCTTGGTTCATCATATACCAAATCTGCCAATGCCTTAATGGGCTTCCCAATCCCTAGTCATCATGGACTCAAGGAGAAAATACGCCAGAGAAGTTTCTTGAGTAAGACCAATACCTAATCAAGTAATTGTTAGTTAATCAGAGGGACTTAGAAAATTCTAATTTGCCTTCTGAGCCAAGATGATAATTAGTGTTCTACCTCCTCATCAATTCTGTTTTCAGAGGGGAAAAAATAGAATGTAAGCGAAGTAAGAGTTTTGATACATCCTACCCAAAAGCTTAAAATTCCAAAAGCAGAAGTCTGAGAATTTTAGTTATCAATTAAATGTAGGTAAGAATGAGTATCAAAACAAAATGAAAATATTTGATCCAGGTACATGAGGACATAATAGTTATTCAGGAGGATTTGGCAAGAAAATCATAAATTCAAAGCTATTCTGGACTTTAGCAAGACCATGTCTCAAGATGAAAGGATGCAGGGAAGGAAGGAAGGAAGGAAGGAAGGAATGAAGGAAGGAAGGAAGGAAGGAAGGAAGGAAGGAAGGAAGGAAGGAAGGAAGGAAGGAAGGAAGGAAGAGACGGAGGAAGGGAGGGAGAGCAGGAGGAAAAAATAGAAAGATAGAAAGGGACTGTAGTGTAGCCCGGTGGTAGTGAACTTACCTAGCTTGTGTGAGGCCCTAGATCCAATCCTTAATACCAAATGAGGAATAGGGGAAAAAAAGAAGGGAGGGAGCTAAGGAAAAAGGAAGGAAAGGAAATGAGGGAGATTTATTACTATGTAATTTTTGCACAGTGTATAAGTTCATAATTTTGTGGTTGTTATCCTTACATTTTGTCGAAGATAAGATGGCTGAGTGTTTTCATGGATGCCTCTGCATATTCTAATCTATTCCACTGATCCTCAGGTCTATTTTGTTGCCAATACCATGTTGATTTTATCATAGTGGCTTTGTAGTATAATTTCAAATCAGGAAATGTGATGCCTCCTGCCTTGTCTTGATTGGCCAAGATTGCCTTTGCTATTCTAGGTAAATTCTATTAGCACTTCCTAATTATCTTCAAGGGTAACAAATACCAAGGGAACTGGGGTGACCATATGAAATTTATTAGATAACTTTTAAGAGTTTTAATTTTATATATAAGATTTGTGGAAATTTTTTTATTTGTATAACATTAGATTACAAGTTTCCATGAGTGAGAAGTGTCTGGCTACTCAGTAAAATGTGTATAATTCAATTTTCTTGAGGAAGGAAAGAGAAATACTAAACAAAGCCAAAAGTGAATATTCCCACATCCTTCTTGCTCAAATTAACTCAGTCCTTTTCATGTCAGGGACAGAACTGAATTAACAATTAAATTCACTGCATTAGTAAAGGACAATCTGTTCTGTTCACTTGATATAAATTTAAGTACAAATATATTTTAGTACTAAACTATAAATTTCCTATCAACTGTACTCCCCATCTGTCCTCACAGCAAGTGTTTATGATGGCTGAGAAAAATAACGTTAATCTTTTGAGTATTGTCTTATCAAAACATTCTACTACATGTGCTTCATTATATAAGATTCCAACCAGTTCTAGAATGAGGCAAAAATGCCATGTAACGTCTGCCAAAATGCAATATGTAAGGTGAAATAGACATGAATTCAGAATGCTGTAGATTGTGCCTGAGTTCAAAAATATATGGGGCCAGCCAAATAGCTCAGTGCATTAAAATGCCTGCATACAGGTGCAGGAGCTGGCAGTTCGATCCCCAGGCCTGCGGTGCCAGCCCCGTCTCCAGGGCAGACTAAGACAGCAACTGACGCTGGTATGGTGGCACAACCCTGTAATCGCAGATCTTTGGGGGCTATAAATGAGTGGATCACTAGAAGTCTAATCTAGTCTGAGTGAGAACCTGATCACCCTGTAGACCCTTCCTTAAAATACAAAAAAAGTAAAAATATACATAATTTCAGGTCTTCTTTCACATTCTCCTCCAGCCTGAAACAATGTGGCACAGATGGCAGTCTTAGTCATGCCACCTTCTAAAAGATCTGCCCACCCTCAGCCCCTGCTGCAAAAGCAGCCCCCGGTCACATCCCTCTTATTCCCAATCTTGGAATAATATCCCTGTTATTCCCAACTAAAGAGAGATTTGTATACATGGAGGGAGTATATCCATGTGGCTTAATCACCTGTCAAGACATGAAGTTTCATCTGATGCTTTCTGTTAGCAACATGGAATATAAGAAATTCACCAAGAAAAGCTGGAGAAGCAACTGAGACAAAATCCAAGGTGCAGGAAAATGATACTGATAATTGTAAAGACAGGATAAAAATTCATAAATGACAAACTTGAGTTTTTATGACAATCTAGTCCTTACTCCATCAAACTTTAGGTTTAATAAGACCTTTGCATGATTTTTTTCTCCAGAACTTTCCATGGGAATCCATTCATTTTCCCAAGGGAAGCTTTATTATAATAAATTGAGTTAACTTGAATGTTATGGTCGTTTTGGTCTCATTAGGGAAACGAGACCAAAATACCCTATACTTGATTTTCTAGAAAAGGAAAGTCTCTTCCAGGCATTGCTTAAGATTTCTGTTCTCCAAGTATTTTTTTACCAACCATATCTTATGCATTACCTCTTAATATAAATCTACAGTTTGAATTGTATAAAGTAGCTGCCATTTTCTGTTTTTCTTTTTCATGTTCTGTATATTTCACAAGCATTAGAAGCCAGCTTTCTTTGCTTATACTGCCACATAGAATTTAATATACTCACATAAAAAATGGGTCCTTTAAGAAATATTGTTAGAGGAATCCCATATAAAATGAATTTGTAAATCATAATGTATTATAATTATACTCAAACTATTATCTAATTATGTTGTCAATATTAAAATCTCACACAGACTAATTAGAGATTACACAAAGTAGGAAGTATGAGCCCTCAATAAGTGAAAATGACAATTTTTCACTACAGACAATAATGCTTGTGACTAATAACATTGGATCTTTTCAATATTTTGTCAATGCATTGACATTCATTTAAAAGACAAGAAAATAATATATGAGATAGTAGAATATAATATTCAAGTAGTAATATTCATCAGAAAGTTACCATTATTTTATTTCATTAATTCCTAACACCCTTAATTAAATTTTGAATTCTTGATACTTATCCACCAATATGACTTAATCCACCAATAGGACTCACCACCATAGTCCTTTCTTTCAATTTAGTTTATTTTATTTGTCTATTTGGTTCAGGGTCTCACTGCACAGCTTGGACTCGCAGTGATCGTCCGGTTTTCAGCCTCCCCAGCACTAGGATTACAGGCGTGTGCCACCACTCCCAATCTCGGTGGCCAGCTCAGCATGCGCAGGTCCCTGCGCTTGCCTTAGCAGGTGCTTAGTCCACTGAGCTATCTCACCGGCCCCACCATGGCTTTTTGAGACTGCACCATTTAATCAGATTCATGAATAAATGCCTAGACATCATTCATACAGAAACATTCAAGTTAGAAAAGAAAAAAAAAAGTTTAAGTTTTTCTGAGTTGACAAGTGTTAAGCACAAATTGCAACTCTATCACATAATTGAAGATACTACTAAGAAACACTAAAACTGAAAAGTCTGGAAATCTGAAAGCATGAATTTGCCCATATTGTTAGGAATACCACATGACTACAATTGTTCTTTCAAATTGAAAAACCAAGAGCCAGTTTGAAGTAAGAGATGACATTCTATTCCTAGGCTGAGAATTTAGTCACTCTGGAGGAATTTTTCATCTCTCTGGGGATCAATATCTCTCTCAATAAAAACAGCGAAAAATGCAGATCTGCTTCTGTCAGTGGGATTTCTCAAACATTTTCACAGAGAAAGCTCCAGGACGGAGCTACACAAGAACTAAAGACCAGAACAGAGGCATTAGGAAACAAGAAGGAGCTTCCAGGGAGCAATCACTCAGGCTGAAGAAAATTCGTGTGGGCTCCAGTTCAATTGCTAGCTCCCCCGAAAAGTCCCTGAATGACCTCCAGGAAACTTGCTTTATTTTGGCCCACAAACTCCGGAGAGTCTTGAAAATCACATGAGATAAGAGTGGGAAAGCACCTTTCTCTCCCGGAAAATTCCAAAGAAAAAAATCATAAATACTTTCTGTAGGCCATAATTTAAGTGTAGTTCATGGTTATTTAATATTTGCCTAGAACTTTGCTATCATACATAATATCAGAGATAACAGATTGCTTCTTTGTTTATCAGGCTCTTAAAAAATGCACACACTTTGACACAGCATGTTGGGATAATGAGAACTCCCTAACTGAAAATAAAACTGTGATGTTTGTGATAATAAAAATATATAACTGTAATAAGCATGGCTTTAAAGACAACTTGTTCTCCATCAATGTAGAGGTTACCAGTTTATTTGAATTAAAATTGCACTAATAAATTTCTTTGTTTTGTGCTTTTGCCATTTTCCCCCAAACCCATTTGGATAACTTTGAATAACTGTGAAATTTTACATATGTTCTTTTGAATTCTCCTTTTAAACAGTGATTTAATTGATGGTATGTTTTAGATTCATTGGTAAATGCAGGCAATGCAAAGTAACGGTAAATGCCACTGAGAAAAATGTTTGGATTCTGGTTTAGTCTAGTCCCTCCACGTGATATTTGCTAAAAGGCCTGTCTCTAAGCTATGCCAATTAATCAAGAGGTTATGCTCTAAAATTGGAAGTTCAGTACTCAAAATATTTTCAATGACAAGGGAAAAGGTTGTACTCTTTTAAAAGCATTTTAAAAACCTCAACACTTTTGACCTCATCTTTATTTTTCTTTCTTGAGATATATTAATGAACATATATACATACATATATAAAATGCATTATGTTACATATCAATAGTGATATTCAGTTATAATTTTTCTTTTTCTTTCTTTTTTTGTGGGAATTGAACCTAGGAATTTGCATTTGCCAGGCTGGCACTGTGCTGCTGAGCTATATCCCTGGCCCTTAATTAAAAGTCTATTAAAGTATAGTAGCATGTTTTGATTTAGTGCTACCAACCATACAATCATACAATGGTTAGTTTCCATTTTTAAGATTCACTGGACCAAGATACTCCATTTCTGCTCTATATATTTGTTGCCCTTTAATAAAATGCTTCGGAATAATTGTTCTAAGACCCATTCTGGCTCAAATGTTAATATTTTCTCTTATTGCCAATTGATTTCAAATTCTCGATTTTAAAATGCATTTTTCCAGTGGATATTTCTCCAAGCTCATGTCTCAGCTTGCATAGGCAGTAAACTATTCTCCATTTTTAATGAAGAGCGTAGAGGTGAACTAACCTATTTGCAGTCACAACCATTTGTCACTATGGATGTGCTGTGACAAGGCTGCTGTTCTTTGTCTTTGTTATACAGGGAGAAAGAATAAATTCAATGGTGAGAAAAACTATATTTGTGTTACTAACAGATGCTGAACAGAAAAAATAGCTGCTCCAATAATCTTGCCTTGTTATAAACTGCTGCAAAGCAAAGTCTAGCAGTCCAGACCTAACAGAACTTGTACCCTGAGTGATGGCCCCATTTAAGGCATGCTCTGTTCTTCCTCTGTGCCACATATCTTGTCAGTTCCCACTAAGGGAGAGCCAGCTGCTTGGACATCTTGGAAAGGTGGCCATCATGCTATTCACAGGTTGCTGCTGTCCGATCACCTGCACCTCAGTGCTCACATGAGTCCTAACAATGCAAACAATTTTTTTTTGTTGTTTCAAGATTAGTTTTCAAAATTGCCAACCTTGTATCTGCTACCATTTCTACCTAGAACGTTCTTGTTCTCTTTCCTTCGTTTTCACTCCCTTTGGCCAAAAATATGTACTGGAGAAGACTGACCCTGCTCCTAAGATAGGTGGTTGTGCTCACCTGAGCTCTGTCGCAGGGTGCAGGAACAAGTCTCTCTTCTGGCTCATCCACAGAGTACAGAGAGGAGCCTTTAAAAACAATAGAAACTGCGTGCTTACAAATGTAGAGTTATAAAGAGGACAAACCACTAATTCTTGCCTTGATAGTTATAATATAATGTGGGATTTATACCTGTGCATCTGATTGATAGGGGTTTTAAAATAGTCATTTTGCACTAACTGGATTCTTCACTGCACCAGTAGCCTCTACAGATTTACATGGCTGTTGATAAGACTTTGGGAGTCCACATTTACCCACAGAAAACCCAGATACTTTTGAAAATTCATACCATATGCAGTACATTATAGCAAATTCTGGAGTCCAAAGATGAGTGAAGATATTTGTCAAACAGATAAGCGCCAATTAGAAGACATGAACACCTACTCAAAAACAATTTTACACGTTTTATTTTCTTTCACAAAAGTGGTATTACCTTTTATTTAGGTTGAACTAGTATAATCAGCATCATCCACAACTCTTTTCTCTCCCTGATGAACTATCTACTAACATTAGTTGTAAGAGTCTGTATAGTTTATTTCAGAGACTTTTTAACTGTTTTATTTTTCTAACTGCTGGTGTTCACAAACTTAATGTTTATCTACCAATGTTCACAAAATTAAGCTAATCCATCTGGACAAATTAATTGATCATTGTGGAAATAGTTATGGAATTACTGAAGGATTAAACCAAAAGAAATAGGTTCTCCTGGTCTTCATAAGCAAATACAGTACTGCTGATAACTTGTCCGGATCATCTGCAGATAATTTTACTAAGAGGCACAAAGAATATTTCAATCCCATGGATAAAAAGAAACAAAAGTACAGTTAAACCAGAAATCAATTGTAACGCAGAATTCTTAGACACTTAGACCTTGTTAGGGTCACAGGAAACATGTGCTAAAAATAATTCCTCAACAAATTAGCACAGTGCTTCATGAAGTCATGTCATTGCATTAAATATGTATAATGGACACAGAGATGGGACCCTTGGATTCCCTTCAATGGCTTGAGTAGCCATGAACCTACAAGGGAGTTGAATGAATCCTAGCTTAAAGTCTGGGCGTGTAAGGCAAGGAATATAACAGCACGAGCAGTTACATGGTCAAAATTCTCTCTCTACTTGTGCTTCAAGCACCAAACCAAAAATATGATCAGATCCAAGGACAAGACTCATGAGAAATCACAATTATTTTTTAATTGTTTTAAAGAGAGTACCAATTATGATTAAAACAGAAAAATTTAAAAATGATACAAAAAGTAATACACATTTCACAGTATTTGTTATAATACATAGTGTTCTCTTCCAACAAGTTATTCATATTTAGATATATGCATGTAAAACAGAAGAGGAAAGAAAAAGAAAAAAATGTACAAAAAATTTAGAAGAAAACGTACAAGAAAGTTGAAAAAAGAGACAAAACAAATTAAAGCATTAACAGCTTCTTTCCACAGACCAACAAATATGCACAGTACAGTTGACCAAACCATCTTTCTGCTCTTCCAGCTCTGCTGCCTCCACGAGCCACACCTTCTCTACTCTGCTGCTCTGGCATGCCTCTGGGTGGTGAAGCAAACTGACTACAGGCTGAAACCCTACAAACTAATTGGTATAATGCATGGCTAAGCCAACCACAACATGTGAAGAATCAGGATTAGACTAGGTCAAGCTGTCAATCCTGCCATGAAATGTTGCTGCCTGCCACGTTCCACTCTGCATTGGAGCCAACTGAGTATGCACTGAAGTCTCCCCTGACTGTGACCTACATTAACCTTTTCTTCCTTCCTTTTGGATGTCAGATTTTATTCTTGAGACCACTCAGACTGTCAGAACCTGAAGTGACCCAGAACCCAGGCCCAGTATGGAACCCGTCAGCAGAACTCCCTGCAAAGAGGCTAGAGGCAAGAGCCACCCAGCTGATTCAGGAGCAAAACATCCTGCCAGAGTGACACAAAAGAGTTCCCCTGCAAAACTGCAGCAGGAAAAAGTGGAGCACAGCAGCCAGACCCAGGCCATACCCGCCTGGAGGAGTCTGAACTTCATAGATCCGTATCTGGTGCTAAGGTAAAGTTAGTGGTGTACAAAATGACAAAGAGAAGGAACAAAAAGCAGTTTCAGGCCCTGAGTCCACCCAGTAAAAATGCAAAATACACTAGCAAGAGGAAATTGGAAATCACACACCTGAAATCTATGAAATATTAGCGTTGGAAGTAAACAAACAATTGCAGAGAGGTATAGAAGAGATCAGATCAGAAATAATTTCTGAAGTAAAAAATGTAATGATAACTATAATCAAAGAAATATGAAGTGCTCCTAGAGAATACACTGATAAAAAAATAAAGCAGAATATAGAAATGATGGATTCCCTGAATAAGCAATATGGGAAAGAAACAGAATTATGAAACAGATCCAAAGTGATATATAGGAAATTAAAACCTCAGTCACAAGCTGGGAAATCTGCTTGAGTGAAAGTGAAAATAGACTTTCTGACTTTAAAGACACCATCACAGCTAGTGAAAAAGTAAGCAAACATCTCTTAAAGACAACTAGGATGTAGGAAAAAATAATTCAGCACCTGCAAGATGTTGCAAAGATGAACAATGTGAGACTAATAGGCATCAATGAGAAGGAAGGAGTCAATACAAATGTCATAAAAAAAATATGGGCAGAAGTAATAGCAGAAAATTTCCCAAATATGGGGCAACAATCTGACATTCAGGTAACCAAAGAATACAGAACTCCAAATAACATAAACCCAATTAAAACCACTCCCAGACATATAAAAATCAAGATCTCAGAAATTCAGCACAGGAATAATATACTAAAAGCTGCTAAGGAAAAGAAACAGATTACATGTAAAGGAAAACCTATCAGAATAATGGCAGATTTCTCTTCACAAACCATCAAGGCAAGGAGAATATGGAGCAAAGTACTTCAAGTCTTGCAAGAAAACAAATTCCAACCCAGACTGATATACCCTACAAAATTCTCTTTCAAGTATAATGGAGAAGTAAAGTACTTCCATGACACAGAATAACTAAAGAATTTCATGATGACAAAGCCAAGCCTACACAGAGAATGGAAAGAACCCACAAAATAGGGAAAACAACTAAACACAGGAGAATAAGAGGTGTACAGTAGTAGTCTTGCAGTTATTTTTTTTGTGTAGAGCAGCAAAACACTTCCATCAGCACACTCTACAAATGGACTTCTCTTGCACCCTATGCATCATGATTCCATATGGGTCTACAGGGTGGATCTCAAGGAAATAGCTGAAGATCAGTTCCACAAGTGACACCTGGCCACCAGTAAGTGTCACGGTCATTATCCATGTCCACAACACACTAGAACTTTGTGTGATATCCTATCCCCAAACTGTCAGAAGTGTTGGTCATTTATTTGTCATTCCAGTATTTATCTTATGTTTTATTCTTAGTATTTCTTGACTATCATGAAAACTTTTTCATATTCAAAGGTTTGGAAACATTTAATTTTAAATTAGTTAGTGTTTAACTTTGTGAATATTGCTTAATCTTAATTTTTGTTTTAAGATTTATATTATATCTTTGAATTATAATTCATCTAAAAGACATTGTACAATATCTTCTTCTACTATTAGAAACTTTAAAAAGTATATTTCTTTTTTCTGTTGACTTTGTATTACTTCTTCCCTGTCCTTTATACACACACACACACACACACACACACATATGAAAAAGAAACATGTGTATAACCTGAAATAATATTGGTACTGTTTCATAGAAATCTTCAATGATCTTTTAAATAAGGGTTCATCTAACATAGCTCAGTGGAATAAATGCTTCCCTGGCAAGCACAAGGGCCTGAGTTCAATCCCTGGTTCTGCAAAAACAAAAAAGAAAAAGAAAAATCTGGAATGAGTAGGATCCTTTATCTATAATTAACATATTTTATATAGTCCTGCATAACCATCACTTTGAGAGCTCTTTATTGTTCATCCAGGAGTATACTGCAACTTCTCTTGCCTTTTGAATTATGCTCTTTGTTATTTCATATATGCTATGTCTGGAGGTAATAAAATATTTCAAGTTTGAATAACAAGTTTTAGTTTTCAAAGGTATGTTTGCTAAGTATAAAATGCAAAGAGGATAGATCTTTTTTTTCTTTTAGTCCTTTAATTAGTCTAGTTTCTTACACACTTGTTTCCTTTTCTTTTTCTTTCTAACACAGAATATGATGTTACTTAATTTTATGCTTCCATAGCTAATATTTCTTTATGTATATGCTTTAATCATTTTTTTTTTCTTTACAATAAGTTTTGGACAATTTCATTTTTGTGTATCTTGGTATTATTTCATTTAAATTTCTTGTGTAAAAGGTTCATTTTTCTTGGAAATGTGGTATTATAGGTTTAACTAAATTCAGAAATTTTCAATCTATAAATATTTATTGCTCCTTTCTACTTCGAGAATTCTAATTATGTGAATACAAAAAAGGATCAGTTAATGCTTATAATTTTTGTTTTTACTCTAATTTTTATCCTCTCTTGAATTTCTTATAACTTCTTAGTTATTGTTTTTTAAACAAAACTTATACATTTATATCTCATAATCTTAAAAATTAATTTGCACATAGCATAAGGTAATACACCAACAAGTGTTGGATTCCTATTACTTTGTTTAGTGAAATCTTGTATTATGTAAAATGCTGTTTTCTTCTGTCACTATTTTGTATTCTTTACAAACAATAATAAAAAGTAGAAAATTTATTTTTATTATTATTATTATTGAAGAACAAATAGCAATGAGACAGTTTCAAGACAAATTAACAGGACAGATTCAATAAATTAATACATTGCAAAATGTTTTCGTAATGTTTTGGTGTTGTACAAGGTGCATACATGATATACTTACAGACATTATTATAGCTGATGTCTCCAATCAAAAGTAGAAAATTTTTTAAAAAAAGATTTTTTTCTTTCAGGTTCTTACATTAAGGAGACAATATGATGCTTGCACATGTAGATCTGACTTATTTCACATTCAAGTACAGCTTCTCAATGCAGCCATTTATCTGTAAGCATCAAGCACCTAGAGCTGGTAGTCTTAGCAACAAATTTGATGATAGCAATACCTAATGTAACAACCATTGTTAATTTTCTATTCTTGTTTTGAAATTCTGTGCCATTGTTCTATGTTGCTTTGTTTTTGTATTTGTTCTTGTTATTCTTCTTTTTTTCTCTTTAAAATAAAAAGATAATAAAAATTTTAAACAAAAAAAAACCTCTTGCTTACATACTTAGATAAATCTCCTTCCCCTACTCTCTTTCCTGTCCTTCTCAACTCATTAACTCTTTCCTTTTGCGTAAGTTCATCCTCTTTTCCCAGTAGCTATTGTACCTTTCAGATTCCATTTTCTCTTTCAGATTCTCACACTAAGGAGACAATATGATGTTTACATATGAAGGTCTGATTTATTTCTATTAAGAGTATGTTCTCTAGTTGCATCCATTTACCAAAACAAAAATCAAATTTATCTGGTTTTATAGCTGAATAATGCTCCATTGTGTAGAATACCACAACTTTATTTTTCAGTTGATGTTGGTGGGAGTGCAGACTGATACAACCACTATATAAATCAGTGTGATTACTTAAAACACTAGAATTGGAGGCTAACTATTCCCCTCCTGGGTATTTTTCCCGAAGAACTACAGATCTCATACCACAATGATATATGTGCCCCCACGTTTATAGCAGCACAATTTCTCATAGCTAAATCTTGGAAACCCAGATGCCCATAATTAATTTAACAAGATGATCACAGGCCAGAAAGTGAAAAAGATTGAAAGACTCAGAGGAAAAAAGTAGCTGGGTCAGAAGTGTTCAGCTAGACCTATAGAGGAGACTGCTAAATATGAAGATTCTTGTTTCAGACATTAGCACACACAAAGAATTGGCAATCATAAGTGAGGCCTGCAGACACAAAAAAATGAGTTGGTCAGTTAATGTCAGGCAGCATCTGTCCCTGACCACACAAGCATCACTAAACCACCAATGTGTCACTTCTCCTCAAGGACACTGACTGGCCATGCATTGTTAATTAGTGATGTACATGCCTCATTTTTGTCTTTGTAGAAATAGTGTTTTAGTAGTTTTTCTTCCCTGTACTTGAGATTTCAAACAATGTCACCATCCAAAGATAACATACTGTTGCAGCCACTAGTATGAGCTGCCACAGAACATCACAAGAGGGATCCCACTTTCCAACAAAGATTATGTGGGAGTGAGCCCATAGGCCACTGATCTTATCACATAGTAAAGCAATCTAGAAACTGCCGCACTCATAGAAGACAAAGCACCTTCTTGAAGCATCAGCTAAGATACAATTTTTCAGTCTGAAATGTAATTTTTCACTGGAATTCACAGATACCTAGAATAGATATTGAAGGACGTAGACTACAACAGGTCCTTCTGGATCCAAAGTCAGTGGAGGAAACTGCATCAGAAGATTGATGGAATTCTTTTCCAATATATAAATAGCCACAAGCAATGCCAGCATGGATTCTAATAAGCAAGAAGATACACTGCTTAAATCCCCTCTAAGAAAGTCATGGTTGTTGGGTGTGGTGATACATGCCTGTAATCCCAGCACTTGGAGCAGCAGGATCAACATGAGTTTGAGGCCAGCCTGGGCTACATAGTCAGACCCTTTCTAAAAAATTAAAAAAAAAAGAAAAGAAAAAGAGAAGGAGGGAGAGGAAAAATGAAAGAGAGAGAAGAAAAAGAAAGGAGGAAAGGAAGAAGGCAAGAAAAAGAAAGAAAAGGAAGGAAGAAGGGAGGGAGGGAGGAAGGAAGGAAAGGGAAGGAGGAAGGGAGGGAGAGAGGGAGGGAGAGAACACAAACAAGCTTTAACTTTATGGAGTTTATTGTTACTTCTGACAGTTGTGTAATTGTGTGTGTGTTTCCATGTATGCTTGTGCAAATTAAGATTTTCTACACACACATATTGCATACAGAAAAGATATATTTTCTTTCAATTTCTTTCCCTTAATAATGGTTCGGCTAAAGACTATTGTGGTGCTGAAAAGACATGGTGGGAGCGAGCACTCCTGCTGCGCTCCCAGCTACAGGAGAAGCCCTTATGGCCACCACTGTGCATAATGTTAAATGTGGGCTTTTCTATATGGACTTTATTACATGGAGATAGTTTCCTTATTTTGCTAATTCACTGAATTTTCTATCATCAAATAATGTTTAATTTTGTTAAATACTTTCTCTGCATCAAACAAGACAATTTCTTATGCCATAAAATCTCCTATAATCTTGAAGTATAGGTTTTTCATGCTTAAGATAGTGAATACAGCTACATTGTCTTAATTCAATGAATAGAGGGATCTGCTCTAATAGTGTTTGTGAATAGAATATCATGTCTTCACCTTGTACAACAAATAACCACTAAGAAAAATATGCAATGTATTAATTATTTCATCTGTTCAACTAATATGATGTGAAACTGTCTCGTTGCTATTTGTTCTTCAATGAAATTATGAAAAAAAAGATATTGAATAATTCTTGTGATTGTTTTGCTGCTCTCCAGTGATCCCATTAAGTTGCTTAAATCCATTTCTAGTTGTTTATTAAATGCTCCCATGGAAGAATTAGAACCTGTGGGGCAGTGAGATAGGTCAGTGGGCTAAGCACCTGCGTAGGCAAGCACAAGGACCAGAGTTCAATCCCAGACACAACATTCCATGTCGCCCCCCCCCCAGTTAGAGTTCTTTTTACCTTTTACATATTGTGCTTATTTATAAAATGTATTATGTTAAAAAAAAATTCTCAATTTAAAAATATAAATGGTGGGCTTTGGTTAAAATACTGTCATCCAGAAACCTTTAAAGTACTTTTTTAATCCATGAAGCAAAAACCAAAAAAAGCCTTTCATTTTTATTATGATAATAATAATCAGATAAACAGTTGCGTATTAGACCATATAGGCCTGAGGTGATGGAAGAAAAAAATGGAAGATCTAGAGATAACTTCTTTGACAGAAAACACAAATGACACTATAAAAGGGCAAGATGTGAACACATTTGACTTCAGTAGATCCTGAGAAAGTATCAACAAACATGTCAGCTTTAAAATGTACCATATTTGCCTCCCATACAGATTTGTTTTAAAATGTTCTTTGCAGAAATAACTACAGCTTTGTGCCAGTAGATTGTGCTGCTTTAAAAGAATGACCGGAAAAGTATCAGTCGAAGTCTCCTTGAGAAATAAATGGCAAACTCAAAATAGAATAATGTAGAATGGTTGTTAATGAGGAGGAGCCATAGGGAATATTCTACGCTAACCCAGGTTTTGTGGGAAGTGAGCTGTAACTACCACTAAGCATGAATGGGTGGGGAGCAGTTGTTAGCAGAACCTTCGGAAGAGCCTTATTTTGAAATGCTAGAAAGTCTGTTGCATTGGCAAGAGCTGTGACTTTTTTTTGCAGCACCAGGGATTGAACCCAGGACCTTGCACCTGCCAGGCAGGCACTTATTCTACTGAGCTCTGTACCCAACCCGAAGCTGTGACATTTACTAAAGGATTAGCTCAAGACATTTGATATAGAGGAAGATGGAGAACTAAATATGCTGATCTCCCTCTCTCCTTCCTTCAGGTCTCCTGCAGAACCCAATGACAAGGGCTGGAGAGATACCTCAGTGAACTAAGTACCTCCTTAGGCAAGCACAGAGACCAGAGTTCAATCCCCAGCACCCCATGCTGTACTGCCCAACCCCTGGCATGCTGAGTTGGCCACTGAGACCAGGTGTGGTGGTGCTCATCTGTAATCCCAGCACAGGGGAGGCTGAAAAGAGGAGGATCACTATGTAGTGATATCCTGTACCAAATGCATAAACAATAATAACCATAATCATAATAATAATAAAGAACCAATGACAGAACTCAGTGGTAAACCAGGAGACCCACAGACCCTGGTGTAATCCATCCAGATGATTTTCTAAGACAGAGAGTAGGTTCAAATACTGTAGAGAACAGAAGTGTGGTAGAAATAGCAGGCACACTATATAGAATATAGGTGATATTATTGCCAGAGCTGAAATATGAGTATTTTATCTATCTCTCCCCTCTTCTCCTCCTCTTCCTTACTTTTCCCCGGCTGTCTCCTCTACCCTTGCCTTCTCTATTATTCCTCCTCCTCCTTTTCTTCCATGGATATGAATAATAATAAATCTCTGGGAAAAAACTCACAACAAAATATTTACACAAGCAGTGAGTCTACAAATAGAAACAGATAGCAACAAACATTTCAAAAGAAACAATATATCAAATGCATTCTTTGTGCCTCAGAGATTTTGCTGGCAGTAAAAAAGGGGGAGTGAATAGACTGAAAAAGACTATTTTCTTAGGGCCCAAACAATAGGCAGGATGACAGTTCTACATGATATAAATATCAATGCTGATAAATTTATTTTAAAAAGACCTGACTTTTTGGTTAATTACCTGAGTAAATCAGGAAAGTGAGCATTATTCATTGTTTCTCTCTGAACACTTATGCATGGAAACTTCAAAAGAAAGAACCCACAAGAGCTCTAAAGAGGACTGCAATTTAAATTGTGATTAAAAGCATTCTCCAGAGAGTAGTTCTACCAGCTTTGCAGGGACAAGTTTGCAGCCAGTCAGCTGGGGAAGCGCGTGGGTGACCAGGCAGCCAGGATGTGAACCCGCCTGTCTCTCCTGAGCGTCCCCACAGCTCTGAGCCAACTGCTCTGTCTGATCCATGGTGACTGACATGGGGCCTGAGTAGATCAGAGTCTGGCTGGAGGCCCTCCCTCCCATGTTTTTCTATATTTAGTAATCTGGAGCCTTTGTGTCTGGGGACAATTTTTTAAGTAGCCTCGTGCTCACTATCTGAGTAGCTGTGGGAAAGTCCATTAACTTCTTTTTGCATCAGTTTCCTTTCCATAAAATAGAGATATTAATACTGTAAACATAAAGAAGGTTTTGTAACCTTTTATAAAGTTAACACAGACTAGGGGATAGCTGAGCTGCGTAAGTGCCTGCCTGGCCAGCACAGGTTCTCAGTTTGATACCCAGTATCCTTCCCCCAAAAAAGGTAACACAGGCAAAGACACACAGAAAGGATTGAATTTAGTAGAAAATACAAAAAAGGGTACTAGGGCTGGTGATATAGCTCAGCGGACAAAGGCCTGCTTAGGCAAGTGCAAGGACCAGGGCTTTGATCCCTGATAGCACATGCTACAACTGGTCCCACCCCTGGGCACACGGAGCCTGCCATGGAGACCAGGCAAGGTGGTGCACACCTGTGATTTCAGCAATGGGGAGACTGAAAACCGGACGATACTGCAAGTCTGAGCTGTGTGGTTGAGACCTTGTACCAAATACACACACAAAAAAATTGAAAAACGAAAAATGTATAAAATCCTATAAAAAAATTTAGAAAGAAGTGGTATTATACTTAGCCAGGTTATACCTCTACAAAAAAAGCAACTACATTTCCAACATAGTTACAAACAGCTAACCACAGATAAAGACATAGTAACATCTTACCCTATTTCAACTCCCCAAAAGACCACACACACACACACATACACACACACACACACACACCTAACTGCTGATTATAGCTACTATACTCACCTAGAGTTGTGCATCAAAACAATCAAATGGAATGCTCATTGCGTCTTACAATGGAGTCTGTTTATAGAGTTTAGAAATTTGGGCTCAAGTGAATGTAAAGAATAAATTCAGAATTAGGAAAAATTGTTATTGTAAACCTCTCATGGAAAGAATTAGCTCAGGGAATTTAAATTTGCCAGCTATATTCTCTCTATATATTTCAATGTTATCAAGATATTCCAAAATGGTGGCAATAACAGTTGCTTAAAGTTCAATTAATGTGATACATGCTTGTATTTCTAATTTTTTCTTATTTTGAATTCATAGAAAAATATATAAAATTATAAATAGTAGGACCACAAAATGTGAGTTATGTTCAATTTGAATTATCATATGCAGTATTGAAAATATTTTTATTAAATTGATGACTGAGTCCACAATGAAGGAATGATCATTAAATGTCAATTTAGTATAAACTCTTTATTATGAGAGAAAAGATATTATTATAATCTTTAATTAAAATGAGCTTCTTACATTGTCTATGCATATACTTCATAAAAGTGTTCACTGAGAAAAGATAATGTAGATCAATCAAAAACTACCCAGATCTAGGAAAGTGAAAGATTAGATATCTACAGTTTCCTTCTATTTGTTTTATCAAGATTTATTTTATTCTATGATAATTTACCAACCAAATTCCAAATTTTTCGCTTAATTGTGTAACACTGATACTCCTCATAAAACTATGTTCTAATCTTGCTTACATTGTCTTGTAGACATATCATTCCACAGATAAGCACAGTAATCTGTGCACTAAGAACTCTAATTGCACCCATATATCTGTAAAAGCCTCAGGTTTATCTTTCTTTAGTAATACTTCATTATATTAAAAAATACATACTTTTTATGCATTCCTTAGTTGGTGAGCATTTGTATTTTTCCAATACATAGTTATTATAAATTGGATAGATAGATGATAGATAGATAGATATAAACATAGATAGATGATAGATAGATAGATAGATAGATAGACAGACAGACAGACAGACAGACAGACAGACAGACAGACAGACAGACAGACAGACAGACAGATAGATAGATAGATAGATAGATAGATAGATAGATAGAGGAGATAGAGATAGGGCGAGAGAGACAGAGAGATAGAGATAACTGTGGTATGATGCTTTTAATTCTTCTTGGAAAATACCAATAAGGGGCAGAGCTGGGTTGAATAGAACCTCTAATCCTAAATTTTGTTTGGAATTACACACTGGTTTACATAGTAAAGAATGCACCAGTCTACATTCCCACCAACAGTGCAGAAAGGTCCCTTTTTACCCTATAGCCCTGCCACCATTTGTTGTTGTTGACATTTTCAGTATAGCCATTCTTTCTTGGGTTAGATAGAATCACTCCAGAAATATTTTAATTTGCATTTCTCAAATGACCAGTGATGTTGAACACTTTTCACATATTTATTTGCCATTTTTAGTTGTTCGTTTGAGAAGTGTATATTCATCTCAGATGTCCATTTTTGGATTAAGTCTTTGAATTTAAGTCTCTGAAGTTTTTACATTATTTTTATGTTCTAGATAGACATCTTTATCTGAGGTACAGTCAGCTAGATTTTTTTCCAGTTCATAGGTTTTATTTCATAGTAGTGATGAATTCTTTCAATGTGTAAAAACGTTAATAAGGTAAGATCTTGGTTGTTGATTCTTTGAAGTATTTTCCATGAAGTTTGGTTTTTGTTCGTGAACTCTCTGCCTACGCCTATGGCTTCAAGATTTCTACCTACTTTCTCTTCCAGTAGATTTAGTGTTCCTATTTTAATATTTAGATCTTTGATTCATCTTAACTTTCATTTAGTGAGTGGTATAAACTTAGGTCTAGTTTTAGTCTCCATCACCATTTACTACAAAGGCTTTCTTCCAGTGAACATGCTTGGCTCCTTTGTCAAAGATAAGGAAAGTGAGTATCTTTGTAGTTGTGTTTGCATTTTCTCTTCTGTTCCATTGGTCCTCTGAGCTTTTTTTAAATTTCAATTTTTTGGCCAGTGCCATAATTAATTTTTCACGATATCATTGTAGTATAATTTCAAGTTAGGGATTGTGATGCCTCCTACCTTGTTGCCCAGGCCTGCCTTTGCTCTTCTATGTCTTTTCTTGTTTCAGATTAATTTTAGGAAGGCTTTTTCTAGATCTGTGAAGCATACTAATAATATTTTGATCAGGATTGTGTTAAATCTGTATAACAGTTTTGAAAATATGGCCATTTTCACAATGTTAGTTCTTCCTGTCTGTTAACAGGGAACATCTTTCCATTTTCAGAAGATTACTGTAGCTTTAAATGTACAGATATTATGCTTCCTTTGTTAGATTGACTCCTAAGTATTTTATGCAGGGTGCTATTATGAAGGATGAATTTCCTAATTATTCTCTCAGTGAATTTGTGTTTTGTATATGGAATTCTACTGATTTTTTAGTGTTGACTTTGTATCCTAATATGCTACTACATTTACTTATTATATATTCAAGTCTTTTGGTGGAGTCTTTGGGAACCCATGTCTTCTGCAGATATTGATAATTTTAGCTCTTCCTATCTTAGCCTTATCCTCTTTCTCTCTTGTCTAATTACTCTGGCAATTGAATATGAGTGGTAATAGTGGATATTCTTGTATTCTACCTGATTTTAGAGTGAAAGCAAAATAATCCAGTAATAATCCAGTCCAGTAAGTCCATAATAGTAATGAATTATCCATAGAATTGTCAATGCAGTTTGTAGATCCTTTGACAATGTCAGTCATGTGGATGAGTCATGGCCATTGCTTGACCAATTTGCTCTTTGTGAAATCCTGAGGGAATGTTTTCTCTCCATGTGACTCTCTTTAGGCACACTCTACATCATCAATCACATTGCTCTGTAGCTCCGTCATCTCCTTGATCAGAAAATTTGGGACACAACTGAATTACATGATGTCACAATATAGGTTCTCCTATGTTGTCAGTTTTCACTGACCTTGAAAGGCTAGGATCAAAATGTTGGCTGTCCTTGCAGCCCTTCTTTTTCTCTAATTTTGGTCTGCAAACTTAGGTTGTTAATCCTCCAGGAGAGAAGCTTATTATTACCTTACAAGATATGCAGTTTAGTTTAACCTCACTATACGTCTGAATATCAAACATCTTAGGCATAACATGGAACAGGTATTTTCTACCTAGTATTGATATGTTAAACTTTAAGTTTCTGAAGAATATGGAGAAAAAAAATTTTAAATAAAAAATACTTTAAAAATTTGAATAAACAATTACATATTTTTACACAGAAATTTAGAAATCTAACCATATACAGCATTGTAGCAGGACTTTTTTTCTTCTCTTTTTTTTCATTTATTACCCTTTTTTTAAAACAAATATTTACTTGAGAGACAGTGTGGCAATAATTGGTATGTCATGACAAGCAGTACATATTTAAAAAAAATAAATGTCAGGCATTCCAAGCACGACCCTTGTATTACATATTGTTACTCCCATCCTGGGTATTTTTCCAGAAGAACTGAAAATCTCATACCACAGCACTACATGTACACCAATGCTCTTAGCAGCACAATTTTTCATAGTTAAATCCTGGAACAACCCAGTTACCCATCAATTGAAGAATAGATAAAGAAGATGTGGTAATTTTACACAATGAAGTATCATTCAGCTATAAAACAAGGAAAATTTGATTCTTGTGCTGGTAAATGGGTGCAACTAGAGAACATACTCAATAGAAATAAATCATACCTGCATGTGCCAACATCATATTGTCTCCTTAGTGTGAGAATGTGAAACAGAAAAGTGCAATCTGAAGGGTACAATGACACTGGGAAAAGGGAATAAACTTATTCAAAAGGAAAGAGTTACTGAGTTGAGGAGAAGGACAGGAGAGGGAGTGGTGGAGATTGATCTATGTAGGTAAGCAAGATGGTTTGGACAACTGTACTATGGATTTCTGCTGGTCTATGAAAAGAAGTAGTTAATGCTTTCATTAGTTTTGTCTCCTTTTTTCAATGGTTTGAACTTTTTCTTTTCTAAATTTCTCATGTCTATCTTTCTTTTTTTTCTTTCTTCCTATAATTTTACATGCATATATATGAATAACTGATTGGAAAATAATACTATGCATTACAACAAATACTGTGAAATTCATATTATTTTGTTAAGTGAAATTTTGCATAACTTGCAAACTTTTTCTGTTTTGATTCTAATCTGTATGTTTTAAAAACAAAAAAAGTAAAAAGTAGTTGGAAAATGGTGATGAATGTTGGATCAATAAAGGATTTCAGCTATCCTGTGAACAGACAAGTTTGATGACATGCTTTGGTTTACCAACAGCATCAGGTAATCATGAACTGGTTACCAAAAAAGGAAGTAGCAAGATCAAAGATGTGTTTTTCCTCCCAATTTTCAGGTGGCAAAGCAGTCACCTGAAATCAAATTCAGATACTTCTCTGTAATATCATCCACCATTTAAATCTCACATTATATGTAAGATTTAAAAATCCTATTCAATTAGTCAAAAAAGAAAAATAAATTATTCATTCAGCCACATGTCTAATTTTACAGTGCCAAAATGGTTTGTACAACATATTTCTCTCACTTTGCTAAACTAAACTGCCATTGTTTAGCATCAACTGAACTAAGCCAGAAAAGGAAGGCACAAAGTTGCCTGTCCTTTTTTGAGTGTGCAGGAATAGGATGTGTGGCAAAGATAAAGGTCAGCTATATAAATCTTCACACAACAACCCTCATCCAGTTAGTTTGCCTTATTTACTACAAAGCCATTCCCTAACTTATTCTAATTTATAAGCTCAGTTAATTTTCTAGAAGGAGACACAATTTCCAATATCTGGGCATTCATTCCTTTTTTTATGGGGAACAAATTCAAAGACGCTTTCCTACTTTGACTCTCCATTCCTTACCTTCTTTCAAAATGTTAAGTCTGCCAAACAGAAAAAAAAAGTAAAAACCATGAACATTGTTCTATTTTTAATTTAAAATAGTAAGACCTATGCAGATCTGAATAACATAAAGAAAACTTTAAAAAATCTTATTTGAATTCTGTAAACTCTGCTGCAACAAGCATTCTCTACACAAACCTTGAAGCTATTCTCTGGAGATTGTACCAACAGGTGCAATGCTACCAGAAATCACCATCCGTAAGGACTCAGGGGGTTAGTGGAATCCAGGCTCGGCTACCTGAAGATCCCCCTTTTGTTTCCACTGTTTTCCTGTCATTCTTAGATAAAATAAAAATATAGTGGATTTTTTTTGGAGGTAGAGGCCATCTTCCTACAGTCCTTTCTCTGTGAAATCGTTTTTTATTAATTTTATTGAGAAAGACATAACAACGAGACAGTTCTAAAACAGGTTAGTAGGACAGTTTCAATAATAAATAAATTGCATATTATTGTCTTCATAGTAGTTATTCAGAGTACAAGATGCAGACATGATATCTTGTTTATACACTTTTAGTACAAATCTTTCTTCTCATTGAACTAAGAGAAAGTAGCTGTATATCTATCCTATTTTGTATATGTAGATATATTTTTTCACTACAAAATGATTCTTCATTTATATTCCTTTTTGTTAAGTTTTGTAAGAGAGGGACGTTTTGTTGTCATTCAAATATTGTAGGTGTGTGAATCCAATATAGTCCAATAGTCCATAGTCATAGTGGGTTATCCACAGAAGTAGCAATGTCAGAAGTTGTTGTGTTTGATATTCAAACAGATAATGATGTTAAGCTCAAATGCTCATGTTACATAGTAATAGTATCATTAAGCTTCTCTTCTTGAGGGTTAACAACCTAAGTTTGTAGGCCAAAAAATTAGAGAAAAAGAAGGGTTATAAGGATAGCGAATAATTTGGCCCTAGCCCTTCAAGGTCAGTGAGGACTCAGGACATAAGAGAACCTGTACTGTAACATCCTGTAACTCAGTGGTGTCCTTCTCTGTAAAACTAGATAATTGTGTTATTACACATTTGACTTAATTGAGCTGCTTTTAATGTAGTAATCCTTTAAATGAAAATTGAGTTACAGAAGCCTGTCTGAAATGGAGACTCCAAAATAATGAGTAACAAATGTATAATAGATTTCAGGATCCAATAGCCCTGCAGTGTACACTTGTCTCCATCTGGAAAATTTTGGTTCTATTCACCTACAACTAACTACAGCTAAACTTAAGCCCAGCCATGACTACAACTGAAATTAAACTCCCTATTAAGAATTGCCTTCGTATGCATATGCTTGAGATCACAGTCTAGGTTCTAGTTTCTAATTATTACAGTACTCTGTAGTCTATTTCTACAGTAACCCATTTTTAAGATGATTTTTAAAAAGTTGTCCTTAGTGGAATGGATTTAGAACAAATTACAATGAGAAGCAAAGTATACAAATTTCTGCAAGGTTATTTTATTCTGGTATTCGTAAAAATCTTTTTGTATTAAAACTAATTTACCCTAATAAATGACAGCATGCTGGATTCAACTCTTAAATCTTTTCTGTTTTCAACTTACACAAGTTTATTCACAGTAGTAGTCAGATATGAAGTAAATGTAAATTTTTGGTGTGTGTTTCTTACCCATTGTGTTCATCACTGAAACTAATAGTTTCACAAATACATTTGAAATTATGCTTGTAGGCTCACTCATTTCCTCACATACACTTAGAAAACCACTGTTCCTATGAGATGAGACAAGAAATATACATTTCTTCCTTTTCCTGGATACATGTGTTCCTGGCTTAGATGTGTGGGACAACTTCTCTGTTCTTTAAGACACAGATATGAAGAATTTGGAAAAGTTCTTTGCAAATGAGGATCACAGAAGGTTTAGACTTTAAAAGACTATCTTATCCATTAAAAATAAAGCAGGCATTTAAGTGTAAAAGGCTTATGTTACTGGTTCCCAGTCATAACCCAGTGACCCACCCTTTCTAGCAACACCCACGTGCGCTTTACAACAAACCTCAGAAAAGATTGAAGTTTTTCAGATTTTCACAGATCAATTCATTTAGAACTACAAATATTAAAAACAAAAGATTTATGCATTTTTATTCATATGAAATTTTAGCTAAATACAACCTCCACACTGCAGTTTCACAGCAGCACAATACCAACAAAGAATACAGAAACATTTTTAAACTCTACAAAAATTTCAAATGGAAAATCTTACCTCAGTTTTGTTATACAGTAACATATTTAAAAGATCATTTTATTACAGCAAAACACACACACACACACACACACACACACACACACACCATCATATGCATCAGTTTCTGTTAGTTGCCCAGGTGACAGTTCCTATTGCTTCTGTTTCCAAGAGATGGCTGGTCACTGTGAGGCACACTGTAAGAACCAATAAAAGACAGCCAAGTTCTCCACCTCTTGTTTGCAAACCACTTAAAACCCTCCCTCCTGGAGCCTTTAGGACCTGGCACATTTTGATTAAAGATTTACTTTAATGTCTGTGCCTGTTGACATTAAAGTAAATCTCCCCAGAAATTTTGGGTGACATCCTTGGTGTTTCCATTTGCTGTTGCATCATACGACAGGTAAAAGAATCAAAACCACATCTACATCCACATCTTAATCTACATTTGAAAACAATTTATGTTTTGATATAATAATATTCTCTATGAAATTAACGAAAATTCAAAATATTTTTTGAAAGATTAACATTTCACACAGTTTTTCCTTAATAAAAACATCAAATAAAATCAAATACAACAACAATCAAAAAACAAATCTTTTTCATCAATTCACAACACTGATTATTTTGCTTTATTTCTAAAAAGTTTTACTTCACAAATTAAGTACTTTTAGTTTTTAACTAGTAATCTGGTTTAAGTTGTGCAAATAAAAATATGAAAATAGTGTATCAGTATTTGTTTAATAAACAAATCTCATAACAATAGCACTTTTTTCCCTGAACTGATGGGTGAGACGTGTCAAATTCCCTCATAGAAATTTGGCATTGAACAGTAAAGTGTTTTCCCTTCTTCTTCATTTTCTTTCAACAGACAAACAGCAAATAGCTCTTTTATAAACTATGAAAGATTAAAAGATTTATTATCATAAAATTATCTATCGAACTAGGTCACATGGCGAGTATCCATCCCTTCCCTCCCAGTACCCAGACTCCCACCTACACTGTGGTGGCTTTCTCAAGCATCCTGATTTAATCTTCTACAGACTGCAAGGGCGATCAGCTGACTTCGGTCGTAATAACCTAGGGCAACTGAGATCTGTCTGGGAGATGTAGGGCCTGTGAAGCAGCTGCAGTCTGCTTTTGTTGTAAGAGCCTCATTTTCTGTTGTTTCTGTTTTACTGTTGATATTTCTTCCTCAAAAAAAAAATCTGTGGTACAATCATTTATGGAGCCCAGGTCTCATCCTCAAGAAGTTCAATTTCAATATATTATTCAAAAGGACTTGGCATTTTTCCCTCCAACTCAGGGAACACACCAATATTAAGACTGAATTTTTGAAAGGGAAGAGAGGGCTCTTATCATCCCTTCCTATAGTCCATTAAAAATACATTCTATAAAAGCAAAGTTAAGCCGGGCGTGGCGGCGCAGGCCTGTAATCCCAGCACTCAGGAGGCTGAGGCAGGAGGATTGTTGTGAGTTCGAGACCAGCCAGAGCTACAAAGTGAGCTTAAGGCCAGCCTGAACTGCATAGTGAGACCCTGTCTCAAAAAGACATAAAAAATAAAAATAAAAAATAAAAAATAAATAAAAGCAAAGTTGTCTTATAATTTTTTTAAGCCAGATACCTTATTAGCAAAATAGCCTATCATGCCCAGGGCTCCCCACCACTTTACAGTTTTCCCAGTCATCAACCCAGGATAACGTGTTTCATCTCTATTTCCTCTCTTGTCATAATCTTCACATTGCATGAAGTTATAGAGAAAAAGGGAAGCAGAAGAAGGTATATTAGTTAGCATCATGTCTTTCTCCTTAACAATACTTTTCAGTGGCTCTACTTGATCCATCGGACATCCAAATAGGTTCATTATAGTGTAGTGGGGTACTTATTGGGGAAATTTCCGTTATGTAATTCTGATATCCTCTTTCTTTCCATTTTAGAATATGCCATCTCTACCACCTTCAGAATTCTGTGACAGGTGTTCATAAGAAAATCATCTACAAAAAGATTTTATGAGCCACTTTAGGTAGCAATTTGAATTTTTCCTTCGATAGTCAGTTCACTTAGGATACAATCACATGGCTGAACCCAGTTGGATACAAAGGAGCTCCCTTTTTCTAGGTGTTTGTCTAGGAAAAAATCAATGGTTTTGGCAAACATCTAGCTAGTGTCTATTCAAAAGTGAGTATCATAAGTTCCAAAACATACACATTTGATAAGCTTGAATGAAATAGTTCCCAGCATCACAGCTGACACCAAAGGCATATTTGGTGTCAACTGTAAAAACTAAAAATGTCCCATCAACAGCTATACTGTGGGTGGGGCAGCTACCAAGCCAGTGGTGTCTGAACCTTCGCCAATGGCCGCGGAGTTGGTGGTTAAGCGGGCCTCGGACGCGGAGCCACCAGCCGAGCCCATGGGGAACTTGCGGACTACGCACGACCCCAGCAGCTCCCTGGGTCCGCACAGAAGATGTGCTGTTGGTGGAGCCGGCCGACTTCGAGTCACTGCTGCTGTCTGGGCCAGTGATGGAGGGGCTGTGGGAGGGTTTCCAGAGGTCTTCGCCAGTGCAGCTCAAGGCCATCCCTCTGGGGCTTTGTGGTTTTGATTTAACTGTTCAAGATCAATCAGGCACTAAGAAAACCTGTCTTCACCATCACTTTGGACTCTCTTGTTCTTGAAAACTGTAGTACTCAGGAGGAAATAAACGACTCATAGAACTTGACTATTTGAATCCAGGCAGTATATGTCTCTTTATTCTTGATGGAGCAGATAAACGTTTAGAAGAAGGCAGTTCTCAGTAGTAAATCAATTGGATTTATTCTTCATTGCCTGCTAGTAAGCAGATGTTGGCAGTATCAGCTACTTACTCCAAAATTTTGGCTAATGCCTTGACAAAGTACAGGAAAGAACGCACTTTTGTAAGACTGAATTCCAGTGACCCAAGTCTCTTAGGATAGAAGCAGTATTACAAAGTTGTTAGTTCTTACCCTTTAGCCTATAAGATTTTTGAGGAAAAGGTTCAGCATTTACAGGACCTTTTCAGAAGAATTCTGTTTAATCAAGCCTTAGTCTTTTCTAATTTACAAAGCAAAGCACAGCAATTGGCTGATATTCTTTCTTCTAAAGGCTTTCCTGCCGAGTGCATTTCAGGCAACATGAATAGAATCAGCACCTAGGTGTTATGACTAAACTAAAGCAGTTTCATTGCATAGTTCTCATTGATATAGATTTCACTTTTCATGGGATTCATGCTGAGAAGGTGAATCTGATTGTAAACCTGGATGTGCATTGGACTGGGAGACATACATACATCGGATTGGCAGAGCTGGCCCTTTTGGTACATTGGGGCTGATGGTGGGTGACCTACTGCTGTTTGGGAGAGGAAGAAAATATGATGATGCAAATTGCCCAGAAATGTAACCTCAACTTTCTCCCCTCACCAGATCCCATTCCTCTTGGTCTGATGAAAGTGTTTGGATGTGTGTGTGGAGGTTAAAACTGCTTTTCAAGCAAATAGCTTAGCACATGTACCTACCCAACCCCTGAAAAAGCAAATTTAAAAAAATAGAGAAAACCTTTCAGACTTAGAAAACAAAAGGTAACCACATGTATTCTTCTACAAATACTTCATATCTGTATTATCAGTCAAATCAAAACATAATACCAAACAAAAACTTCCTATAAAAAGCTACTCAGAGGGTGGAATCACAGAAAAAGCACTGTCACCAAAAGAACTGGGGTGTGTCATAAAGCTAAAAGAGCAGACAGATTCTACTCAACCCTCTGTGCAGAGCTCTGCCAACAGGCAGCAGCATGTCAAAGAAGCTTCACATGTGCCACTCCCTAGAATTCTTTGCCTGTCTTCATTTAAAACCCATCAGCCATGCACCTTGACTTTTGCATAGCTGGTGGAAGATTATGAACACTATGTTAAAGAGGGCTTAGAGAAAGCCGTGAAAATTATCAGGTACTACACAAGGCCTGGGGATCAGACTGTGAACTCTCAAAATGGTTTTGTGAGAAGTAAAGTCACTGAAGAGAGAGTACAGATACTTACAAGTAGTAGCCAGTGTGAAGACTCAGAAAGTGACAGTGATTCTTACAGCTCAGGAACTTCCTTCCAGAAAACAGTAAATAATTCTTACTTGGAAGGTTGTTCTGATACTCAACTGAAAGACTCTGAGTCTATTCCTATGGCTGGTTATCTCTCTTTGGAACAACCTCCGAATGGCAGTGACAACACCAATCCAGAGGAATATCAAAAATGAGATCCAGGTAAAGAAAAGGCATAAAGAGGGTTCTAACCAGAGAGTGAAGCAGAGCCAGAGAAGCTACGTAAGCCTTCTCATCAACCACCTACATTGCAGTTTGTAGAGCCTTTGTACTGCAGTTTGTAGAGCCTTTGTACTGCAGTTTGTAGAGCCTTTGTACTGCAGTTTGTAGAGCCTTTGTCTGTGTCAGCCATGTGGATGAGTCACAACCATAAGTGAAGCTTTGGGAAGATGGTTTGTATCAGAGGGAAACATATCCTAATTTTTCTGATGCCTACCCAGGCTATGAAGAATATTGGCATGCCTACTGCAGGGCATGGCAAGAATACTACACTGCTGCTTCCCAGTCATATTATTGGAATGCCCAGTGACATTCAAATTAGATGGCACCTTATCACATGAATAATTTATCTTCAGGAAATGATGCATGGTAACCAGTGACTATAGGATGTGCAGTACCTGAAATCACTGGAACTATCAACAACACTTGATAGTTAGCTATCTTCCTTGACCTTGGCTTTTTTGAAAAAACTTAAGGCTCTCTTTTTCAGTTTATTTGACTTGGTCTAGGTATATTACCTAAGAAACTTCATAAGATTCTTAGAATAAGAGTCCCAGGGTACCATCGTTTGTAAGCTTTTCCAAAAAGAAACTTCTTTTCAAATTAGTAGGATAGATTCAATAATTAATACATTGCATATTGTTTTCTTAGTGGTTATTTGTTACACAAGATGCAGACATGATATTCTATTTACAAACACTACTAGAGTAGATCCCTCTATTGATTGAATTAAGAGAATGTAGCTATGTATTTATTTTAACTATTTTGAATATATAGATACGAGATGGTCATTCATTTGTATCTCCTTTTTTGCTCAGTTTTGTCATTTAAGCATTGTAGGTATATGAATTCAGCAAAATATTTCAAAACAGTCCAGTAGTCCATAATAGTATTGGGTTTTCTGTATGTCTGGCAAGGTCAGAAGTTGTTGACTTGAGTCTTTTATAGCTCGGCATAATAATGTGGCTTTACTTCTTATACTTCACTTGTATACTTTTTTGCTGGATGGTTAAGACCAAGATAAAGCAAGATCTATGTAACAAGAATTGTAGCTTTTGTATCTGATTAAGGTTAGTCAAATTTCCTCAGGATTTATACAGAGACCCTGTACTACAGTTTGTAGATCCTTTGTCTGTGTCAGCCATGTGGATGAGTCATGGCCATTGCTTGACCAATTTGCTCTCTGTGAAAGCCTGAGAGAATGTTTTCTCTCCATGTGGCTCTCCTTAGGCACACCCTATATCCTCAATCACTTTCTGCTTTGGCCCCGTAATCTCCTTGGTCAGAAAATTTGGGACACAACTGAGTAGCATGATGTTACAGTACAGGTTCTCATATGTCCTGAGTCTTTATTGACCTTGAAAGGCTAGGGCCAAAATGTTGGCTGTCTTTATAGCCCTCCTTTTTCTCTAATTCTTGGTCTGAAAATTTAGGTTGTTAACACTCCAAAAGAGAAGCATATTGTTATTACCATACAACTGAGGCTGTTGAACTTAACCTCACTATCTGTCTGAATATCAAACATCTTAGGCTTAACATGGAACAGGTATTTTTCATCAAGTATTGATATGTTATACTTGAAGTCCCTACCAAGTATAATGTAAAAAATTTAAAAATTAAAATGTATTTTAAAAATAGGAATAAACAATTATATATGTTTACACATATGTTTAGAAATCTAACCATATACAGCATTGTAGCAGGACAGTCCCATAATACTCCTCAAAAAGAAACATTTAAAAAGATGTCATATGTACCACTGAATACTCAAAAATAAAAACAAGATTTGGGTGAGAGAACCTTTAAAAAAAAAAGAATTGGACTGTGTGTTTATGGCTGACTTAAATATTTTCTACCTCTGTTCACTTCTAATATTTGCTGCACTCAGAATATAAAAGATATATTTCATAAAAGAACATCTGGCTCCTCTTAAGGTCTAAATTATCAAACTTTCATGCATCCATATCATTCCCTTGGGTGTTTATTTTGAAACAAGTTCAAGTAAAGTTCACTTTGACAAAAAGCAGTAATGACTTCATGCATTAATTAGTGTGGTCTGATCATGAGAGTATAAAGTGAGTAACCGGTCTGTTAGCTGCCCCTTTTAGAAGCAGCTTGGTCGTTGTCTTGGCTGTATTTTGACAATGTAGCATTCATTATTTCCAGTTGTCACACTGTGATAATGCTAGGACATTACAAACCATTTTCAATTCTCTAGGCTCAGAGATGTGAAAAATCCCATGCTGGTGAAGGCTCGCAGTGACTCAAGAGAACACAGTGGGAGAATAAAATGTTCCCCCTAAGAACTGGTGCTACGAAGTCCTAAACATGTACCTGTAACTGAAGCACTGTTCCAACCCTTGAATCATCTAATTTGTCTGAAACACTGTTCATTGTAATTGTCCCACTCTGGTAATCATGGACCCCATCTCACTCCAAAATGGACTGTGCACATGCGCATGCCCTAAAACCCGGGATGTGTACAAGACCAGAGCAACACAAGAAAATGTGAGCATCACCATGGGCATTCACTTCTTGTGTAAAAAAAAAAAAAAAAAAATGAAAGAATGAAATGAGGTTCACCTGACATTTAATACATAGAATGTAAAGGTTAATACTGATAATAGGATCAGTTAGTCCTCCACGAAACGAGGAAGAGAGTTATTCTGAGATTTAAGTGAGAGTACCACAGCTTTGAACAGATCAGTAGATTTTAGTTGGTTGGCTTTAATTAATATAAGCCTTACAAAAAATGGGAAAATGTCTTCAAGAATCTTCCATAAACAGTTGATAATAAATCCATGTACTACTATATGAGTGCTTAGCCAGAAAATTACAAATCTGCCTTCTTTTTGTTAGCTACAATCAGGAAGAAAGAAATTCTAATGACCTAATTAACAGGCAGTAGTATGTTACCCAGCATGCATTTGAAAAGCTTTGTTATTATCTCTTTAATTATAAAGAAAACACTTAAATCTTTACAGAAATAATTGCTTTTCCAAATATCCAAATTTCCCACTACCACATGAATTTTTTGTAGCAAATAATTGCTGAGTTCTAGGTACTAAAAACTCTAAAATATGATTAGGTGTGATGGTTACCTGTGTGTGTCAGTTTCTTTGGCTCAGGCATGGGTAGATCACTCATGAAACATGACTTCTAGTTGTAACTAGGAGATTTATATGAGAGATTAATGCTTGCATTAGTATATTCATTGAAGATCTATACCCACCAATAAGGGCAGACATCATCCAATCCACCAGCAACAGGGAAAAAGGCAGAGGTAAACTAACTCTTTTCCTCTCTCTCTCTCTCCCTCTCTCTCTCTCCCTCTTTCTCTCTCTCTCTCCTCTTTCTCTCTGCCTCATACCCCTGCCCCCCAACACACACCTCTTCTATGATTTCTACTTCTACTGTCTTTGGATATGAGATTTCCCAGCTGTTAGGTTTTTGTTTTGTTTTGTTTTGCTTTTCAAGACAGAGTCTCACCATATAGTTCAAGCTGGCCTTGTACTCACTTTTGTAGCCCCCAGACTGGTATCAAACTCACAGTGATCGTCCTGTCTCAACCCCTGACTGCTGAGATTACAGACATGCATCACCACGTGTGGTTACTGACTGTCAGGTTTTGAGCTCAGCATCATATCATCAGAGTTCCTGATCCTCCAGTTTGCACCTGGCAGAGGAAGGACTTCTTGTCTATCATAATCTCAAAAGCCAGTTGCCATAATAAACCTCTTTATGCTTTGTCTCAGCCCGTTTTGTGTTGTTCTAAAAGAATGCCTGAGACTAGGAAATTTATGAAGAGTCTGACTTAAGTTCTGGAGCTTGAAGTCCAATGTAATGTGACCACTCTTCAAAGGCCTTTGGCTGTGTCATCCTGGTGTGGAAGACAGAAGGGTCAAAAAAGCAGTACAAACACATATGAAAGGGCAGGAACTGCCCCATAACAGACCCACTCCTATGATTCTGTGTCTCTAGGGAGCCCTGAGATAGAAAACACACCTAGATATAAAATTTTCCAAATGAGTTTCAGTGGATTTTGAATTCATTAATAAACTCCACAAATCTGATTATTTTATATGACTAACAAATTAACTGTGGAAATTATATGAATTTCCTAATAAAATCATGAAAAACAAATCCTTTATTGAATTTGTGCCTGAGATTTTTTTAAAGTATCCTGTGTTAGTGCATTAGTAAGGATTTTGCATTACATACATTAGTGAGAATCCTCCACAGCTATGACAGCCCATAAAAACAACTGTCACAAAGGAGTTACAGAAAAGTTAGAGGAAGAATCTTTACCCCATTCTTTACCTTTCAAATATAAGTGAATAGATTTATTTTGAATTTCTTGGAGACCACAAGTAATCACAATGGAAATTTCTTTTAAAATTGTTTCCTCTTTTACTTATTTGTAGTGTCAATTTCAACTTTTATTTAGAATTTATATAATCACTGAACTAGAGATCCATAAAAATTAATGAAAATACATATTTTGTTGTAAAGATTTATGAATGCATAAGGATATATTTATATCAATGGATATATTTAATGATAAATAAGAATATTAAAAATTCTAAACATATGGCAGTGAAGCTACAAAGGTGTTCTAGCCCATCAAATAAACAACACTATAACTAAATATCATTGCCTTCTGTACTTCACTATGTTCCCCTAAAAATATTGCTTAAACTATGTTGATTTGGGGGTGTACCTAACTTACATTATGGAGACAGCAAAATATTATAAAAATTGAATTCCTGCAATCATCCCACCCAACTCATCTTTTCAAGGAACTCTAAACTAGTTCCAGGGGCCAGGGAGATGACTCAGTTGAATAAGTGCTTTCCTAGCAAGAGCCTGAGTTCAATACCCAGTTCTGCCAAAAAATAAAAATAAAAAATAAACCACTTTCATGAAAGTCAAGTATAAGACATGCGAGTAAATCACTTGCATGTCAAACAGATATTTTAATATCGTTATGAATAAAGTGTGAAAACCGCACTGTTGCATTTTGGATGACAATGATATTGATAAGCACAATGATTAAAGTTGTCATTTCACATAATAACAATAACACCTTCTCTGTGAAGGAGATGTGACTGAGGCCCTAATTTTACAATGAATAGACTTGATTTTTGTCCTGATTCTTATAACCTAACTATGGAAAAATTATTCACTTTCTGCTTTCATTTACTCACAGGCAAGTTGAGTATATCTATTTTGTCTACTGAAAAGAATTATTCAGTGGATGAAATAGTATTCATATTCTCAATATGTTATCATGAATTACTGACAGAATGACATCTATAGATTTCAAATGAGTGTGAAAAATAGGGAATAAAAATATATAAGAAAAATTTGAAAATTATACTGTACAGGAGAGCACCCAGGCCTGAATCGACCCAGAGTGTAGGCCCAGAGTGTAAGTGAGACTGCCCGAGCCACCGGATCCTAAAACAACCCAGAGTGCAGGCCCAGCATGGAACCCTTCAGCAGAACTCCTACAAAGAGTCTAGAGGCAAGAACCACCCAGCTGATTCAGGAGCAGAACATCTTGCCAGAGTGACACAAGGCTGCAGCAGGAAGACGAAGAACAGAGCAACCAAGCCCCACCCACCTGGAGGAGGCTGAACTATGTAGATCCGGACCTGATGCTAAGGTAATAGCTCTACCTAAGCTCTACACCAAAGGTCAAAATCAGTGATATACAGAATGACAAAGAGAAGGAACAAAAAGCAGTCTCAGGCCCTGTGTCCATCCAGTACAAATGCAGATGAAACTAGCACAGAGAAAATTGGAAACCACATGCCTGAAATCTCTGAAATAATAGCATTGGAAATAAAGAAACAACTGCAGATAGGTATAGAACATATCAGATCAGAAATAATTTCTGAAGTAAAAAAAAAGCAGTGATAACTATAATCAAAGAAGTACTAAGTGCTTCTAAAGAATACACTGATAAAAATAAGAGCAGAATCTAAAAATGATGGATTCCCTGAATAAGCAATATAGGAAAGAAATAGAATGTGTGAAACAGATCCAAAATGATATACAGGAAATTAAAACCTCAATCACAAGCTGAGAAATCCACTTGAGTGAAAGTGAAAATAGACTTTCTGACCTTAAAGACACCATTGCGGCTAGTGAAAAAGTAAACAAAGATCTCTTTAAAAAAACTAGGATGCAGGAAAAAATAATTCAACACCTGCAAAATGATCCAAAAATGAACATTGTGAGACTAATAGCCATCAATGAGAAGGAAGGAGTCAATACAAATGATATAGAAAGAATATGGGCAGAAGTAATAGCAGAAAAGTTTCCAAATATGGGATAACAATCTGACATTCAGGTAACCAAAGAATACAGAACTCCAAAAAACATCAACCCAATTAGAACCACACCCTCAGACATACAATAATCAAGATCTCAGAAATTCAGCACAGGAACAGTATACTAAAAGCTGCTAAAGAAAAGAAACAGATCACATTTAAAGGAAAACCCAGCAGAATAATGGCAGATTTCTCTTCACAAAACAACCAAGTCAAGCAGAGCATGGAGAAAATTCGAGTCTTGCAAGAACACAAATTCCAACCCAGACTGATATACCCTGCAAAAATCTCTTTCAAGTATAACAGAGAAGTAAAGTACTTCCATGACAAAGAACACCTAAAGAATTTCATGATGACAAGCCTACACAGACTACTATATGATGTTCTAGAGAGGGAGTGAAATGACCACAGCCCCATTAAAGAGAATGGAAAGAACCCACAAAATACGGAAAACAATTAAACACAGGAGAATAAGAGGTGTACAGTAGTAGTCTTGCAGTTATTTTTTTGTGTAGAGCAGCAAAACACTTCCATCAGCACACTCTACAAATGGACTTCCCTTACACCCTATGCATCATGATTCCATATGGGTCTACAGGGTGGATCTCAAGGAAATAGCTGAAGATCAGTCCCACAAGTGACACCTGGCCACCAGTAAGGGTCATGGTCATTATCCATGTCCACAACACACTAGAACTTTGTGCAATATTCTATCCCCAAACTGTCAGAAGTGTTGGTCATTTATTTGTCATTCAAGTATTTATCTTATGTTTTATTCTTAGTATTTCTTTACTATCAGGAAAACTTTTTCTCATTTCAAATGTTTTGAAACGTTTAATTTTAATTAATTAATATTTAACTTTCTGAATAATGCTTAATCTTAATTTTTGTTTTAAGATCTATACTATCTTTCAATTATAATTTATCTAAAAAACATTGCATGATATCTTCTCCTACTATTAGAAACTTTAAAAAGTATATTTCTGTTTTCTGTGGACTTTATATTTCTTCTTCCCTGTCCTTTATACACACATACACACACATATATATGAAAAAAATACATGTATAAGCCAACATAAGATTGCTACTGTTTCATAGAAATCTTCAATGACCTTTTAAATAAGGGTTCATCTAATATATTTTATATAGTCCTGCGTAACTATCACTTTGAGAGCTCTTTATTGTTCCTCCAGGAGCATACTGCAACTTCTCTTGCCTTTTGAATTATGTTCTTTGTTATTTCCTATATGCTATGTCTGGAGGTATTAAAATATTTTAAGTTTGTATAATTAGAAAATATTTTACTTTTAATTTTCAAAGGTATGTGTACTAAGTATAAAATTCAAAGAGGATAGATATTTTTTTCTTTTAGTCCTTCAATCAGTCTAGTTTGTTACACACTTAGTCCTTTTATTTTTCTTTCTAATGTGGAATAAGATGCTATTTAATTTTGTTCTTCCTTAACTAATATTTTTTATGTATATGCTTTAACCATTTTTTCTTTATAATAAGTTATGGACAATTTCATTTTTGTGTATCTTGGCATGATTTTATTGAAATTTCTTGTGTAAAAGGTTCATTTTTCTTGGAAATGTGGTATTATAA